>JAQIVF010000745.1:0-18536 GCA_034698365.1 Steganacarus magnus
AAAAAATATGTACTCATATGTTAGACGATATGGTGAACGACGGCACGGAAACATTCGATACAATCGAAAATAATCCAACGCTACAGAAATTCGAGGCAGACCTCATACAATCGTCGATCGGTCAGGAGGCGAGTCCTTCCAACACTCAGCCGTCATCACTGGAGGGTTCACTGTTCGGTGAAGTGCATCTCACAGAAATCAAAAAGTTAGAGCGCATGTTAGACGAGGCCGAGGATCAAAAAGTGCAACTCAATCAGAGACTAAACGAATCTCAATTGTTGTTAGAAAAAGCGCAAACAGAACTTAATAATCAAAGTAATAAACTGTCGAAGTTTTTCGAGAATGTCAACAGTTTGCTCTCGATTTACGGTGATATTGATTTCGAAAATAACTCCGAGACAAATAGTAGTGAATTTCCGGAATTGGCGCGACTTAAACTCATATTAGAGAAACGAGTGAGTGATTCGAATTTGAGTCATCTCAGAGACGAGATGATGAAACTGCAAAAGAAGTTACAATCGTACGAAACGAGGACATCATATCTGGAAAATGATTTAAAAATTATCACCGCTATTAGCGCCGATATTAATGGCAATTTGAACTTAACTCAGGATGACTTACTAAGCATTTCCGAAGATTTGGCCACACTATATCATCACGTCTGTTTGGGTAGGATTTTTAAATAAACTTATTTGACTAATTTATTATTTATATATTAATTTAATTATTACTTGATGACAGTTAATGGTGAAACGCCAAACAGAATAATGTTAGATCACGCTAACCCTGAATCGGTAGTGAATACCGATACGGCCACTAATATTAAGTTAGAGCATCTAAAAGATCGTCTCCATTATCCGAATGATTCGCTGAAAAGTATAAAATCATTTGATTGTAGTGTTTTGATTGAGACAATACGTGACCAATTAAGGCATTTAAGGTCAGCGATCGAGACAACCGTTGAACTTCGTTCGTTGCGAAGTAAATTAGTTGTGCCACAATCGCTGCCGCAACAATCAACTGTGTCTTCTGTTGACATCGAGGATTTGCAGGATCAAGTTGTTAAGTTTAAATCACTTCTTTCAACTAAACGCGAACAAATCGCAACATTGCGGACTGTACTGAAGGCCAATAAACAGATAAGTTATTGTTTACGTTTAAATTTAATTAAGCTGTAAGCAGTGTATTCAACATTCGGATAGTCTTGAGATACCTTCAGTTTTTTTTTTCAAAAAATTTTTGTGTTATTTAGCGTACACATCACAAATTATTGAGCAAATGATCTTTTTTGTTCTAAAATCCGTTGGTTCTCGTAGAATTTTTTTCGCCTTATAAACTTAGGGGTCCTTAAAGCTCATCATTATATGCTAAGCTTTCGGTGGTTAGATTTTTTCGACTGCCAGACATAGTTTTCAAACCGTAACCGATTTCCAAATTACATATTTTTAAACCTCAACAGCTTAATAACCCCGGTTTAACAGCTATATATTTTATAACTATATAAGACACTAATTAACTCTCGTTTACATTTATAAAACATCTCTTTATTATTTTTAATTGGTTACTAATAATTAAATTAATTAAAATATTAACGAAATTTACAGCGACAGCTTTTCCTTTTAAGTCATAGAACATGTCAAATATATAAATTTAAATTAATATTGCTATAATATAATGTAATTAATGGTAAGTTAAAATTAAAAATGTTGAAACTTAAGTTTGATATATTTTCAAAAAAATTTAGCTTGCTTTATATAAAGGCGTGCGTAGAATTTTGACATTATGTACGTCCTTATGTCAATCATCTGTATGTCCGCAAATTTCTTAAGTTCGATGAAGTCTATTACTTCAATGCCATTAGACTATACATAAAATATATAAGAAACAATGAGCAAAAAAAGAAATAATTATTAAAACTTTTTATGTGAGCTCTATTGCAATTGTTTTGGTTGGGTTTAATAAATTATGTTGAAAAGTATATAAATAATTGGTTTGGCGTTTAGTCCGTGGTTTTTATTTATAAAACTAAAACCGCTAAATCCATTAAAAAATTTAACCGCACAGAGAAACCGCGGTTTAACCGCACCGAAGTAAGTTTTGACATAAATGTTTTTAATTTTGTTCCGAGATTTTTTTAAATGTTTAGTTTTTTGTGTTTGAAATTTTTTGCAAATTGATGGGATTTTCAAATTCTGTTAAAGTGTTTTACGCAATCCTTATCTGATACCAAGAAATTAGGTTAAATAATGACTGTCTTAAGGCATTAACATTAATTGATATGAAATACTGTTAAAATATGTATCATATTGTATCATATATTTATTATTTTATTTTTGTATATAAACAGCAGAAGTAGCTTTGGCTAACTTAAAGTCAAAATACGAAACCGAAAAGGCAGTGGTAACTGAAACTATGACTAAATTAAGAAATGAGCTAAAAGTAATGCAATTAGAGTTTATTCAATTAACAACGTATTTATGATTTATGATCGGTTATGTGCAGGCTTTGAAAGAAGATGCTGCGACATTCGCATCACTGCGATCAATGTTTGCCGCGCGTTGCGAGGATTATGTGTCGCAAATCGACGAACTTCAGCGACAGTATAAAGCGTCTGAGGAAGAAAAGAAAACACTTAATTCTCTACTTCGTATCGCAATACAGCAAAAGTTAGGATTAACGCAAAAATTAGAGGAACTCGAAATGGATAGGGAAAGAGTGACGCTGGGAAGAGTGCCATCGAACTGTCCGCGCGTCGAAAGAAGTGCCAATGGAGTGACGCCTAACTGGAGAGGTGTTAGCAGAGGCAATAGACCGCCAATTAGTCGGGGGTCTTATAGTTCGTCGTTGAGAGGACCATCGAAGAGAGGGATTTAATAATTTTTATTTATATTTATTTTTTAATTTTATTTTAGACTTGAGATAATTAATATAAATTTTTTAAATGTGTAATTCGGGTTAAATATGTTTTAAATGGTTTTTTTTCTAAGTTACAAACATATTTATTTATATCTTATTTATTTGTTTTAGCATTTATTTTTTAAAATTTATTTTAATTTGTAATCAACTATATAATTATGATCGAATGGGCAGCTTCTGTAACACTCGTGTATATTTTGTCTGAAATTAATTATATTGCTTACATAAAAAAAAGAAAGAGAAACAGAAAATCTCATGGTCTCGATAATTGTTTCATAACACTCTCATTAATTCTTTATAACTGTTGATTGAATATTGCACTATTGATAGAAGAAAGAAGACGCTTCACTGCTGATTAATGGGACAAAGCTTTTTCTATTTAAGCAAACGAATAATACTCTAGTTTATAGGCAATTAGTTATTTAGTGTTTTTAAAAAATGCAAACTTTCATAAGTGACCTTTCATTCGTCTTTATTGAAGGCTTATTTTATAATTAAATAAATAAATATATTTATAGGTTGTATTTTATTTTAACTCAATTTAAAAACTTATAACTTCTATTGCTTATAAACAATAAATTAATTATAACTAACTTTAGTTTTATAAAGTGTTGTTTAAACAAGATTTATTGCATAATATGCTTTGAATAAAAATTTGATAATAATATTCCGTCATATGTTTGTTTATTTAGTTTAAAATTAGTTTAATTTTAAAGGGAAGTGAAATTTGTTACATTTGATTTATACTGCATATGCAGGTGAAAGTTGACTCAATAATAATGACCCATACAAATACAAATTGTTTGCCTTACGGCCAAATGGGTAGACTTCACTCCCCTATTACATGAGCAAAGTATTTTTTTTTGCAACATTTTTGCAGTATTTTATTATATAATGTTTAATTTAATGTTAGGGCTCAGGTGGGAAGCGAAGCAATTTCGGTCCGCGCCGTCTTGTTTATATGTTTGACCCAATTTTAAAAATTTTAGACAAATTCTATTTTTTTCAATCAATAATAAAGCTTAAGTGAAGGTAAAAGTAGACTTTCCTGTTTACAATTACTTTCATCTTCTAATAACGTCTGAACGTGTGAACGAATGAAAGCCGAATGATACTATGGATCAGACTCGCCCTCAAACATCTTCCGGCTATACTATCTCTCACTATATAAAGAGAATGATTTTTGTTCACAAATTCATCCAAACTTTCAAACAAACTTTTAATATAATTTTGTATTAACAGAAGCTATATTTTAAAAAAGTAAAATGTTGAGAGTAAGTGAAACTAACGTATTATATAACTAATATGTTTGAGTGTGGTTTAACAGAATTAAGTTCTTACTTAGATTGTGGTAGCAGTCAGCATCATTGCTTTATGTCACGCTGGTTACGGTGGATTGGGATCTGGATCTGAATCTGGATATGGACTTGCAAGCGGTTATGGCGGTGGTTATGGCGGTGGTTATGGAGGTGGTTATGCAAGCAGTTTACTTGGTGGTTATGGAGGCGGTTATGGTGGCGGTTATGCAAGCGGTTCAGATGGTGGATATGGAGGCGGTTATGAGGATTATTCTCCAAAACCATACGCATTCGCATATTCAGCTCAAGGACATCACGGTGGAAGCAGTCGCGAGGAATCATCCGATGGACATGGAGGTATAACTTCTTTTAGTACTGTGGAGTTTTGTGACAACAATTTTTAAATTTTATTTTAGGAGTTAGAGGATCATACACTTTAGACATTGCCGATGGCCGCAAACGAATAGTGAAGTACGTCGCTGATAAGGCCGGATATAGAGCTCAGGTTAGTATGAATACTTTTAAAAACTAAATATGATAAGCTTATAGAAATGATCAATATTATACGCTTCACAGATCGAGACAAACGAACCCGGAACTGAAAGCAAGAGCCCAGCTGACACTTTGTTGATTTCATCGCAGCCACCAGCCGCTGAACTCGCGCGATCATACGGTGGATCGTATGGAGGATCATATGGCGGAGGATATGGACAAGAGAGAGGATATGGCGGAGGATACGCACAAATCAGTGCTGCACCAATCTTGGCATCGTATGGCGGTTCATCGTATGGTGGTTCATCGTATGGCGGTTTAGAGTCTGGTTATGGTAAGGGATATTAAACACTGTTAAATAGTGATTTCATAGATCGGTAATAGACAACTGTTGAACTATTAGTAAACTATTTTAATTTTATTATTATTGTTATTTAAATAAACTCTTTCTTGTCATTACCATATAATTTTTTCTGTTGACCATATATTATAAAAAAATTAGCAATAAATTTGTACTCAAGAGGTTATGATATAAAAATTTCTTTTATTTTGTTCTGTGAATTATGTAATGTTTCCGATTAATTATGTAATAGTAAATTATAATTTTTAATTCTTTTAAATAATAATTTGATGTTTTATGTATGACTTAAAATCTATGAAATAAAAATAAAAATTTTATAAATAAAAAAACATTTAAACATATATCTATT
Source organism: Steganacarus magnus (assembly GCA_034698365.1). Taxonomy (NCBI): domain Eukaryota; kingdom Metazoa; phylum Arthropoda; class Arachnida; order Sarcoptiformes; family Steganacaridae; genus Steganacarus; species Steganacarus magnus. The sequence goes on from JAQIVF010000745.1 coordinate 5,417, forward strand.
TATTCTACGGTATAGAAAAATAATGATTAGTACTAGTTTTGAAATGATTAAGAATCAAGAGTATTATGTTTATATATATTTTGATGTTTCGAGAGAATCTTCGAGTGACAAAAATTTTTTGCAGAGTATTTATTACACAATTTGTTACACGATTGGTTCACGTAATATTTTGAAAAGTTTAAATTTTAGCCAATGATTGTATTGTGATTCTGTTAGTAAATTACATAATTTCAATGTAAAAAGTGTATTGCCAGGCATATACCAATAGCGGTTTCGTTTTCATTCGCCTTTACTTCTAGTTTATATCTCTATTACTTTTTATCTCCACAATTCGTGTTCACAATCACAGTTGTTATTCTGATAAACAATAACTCACACAAAATTCTGCTGTAATTTCACATATTTATTCATTATTGATGAACTATTAGAAAAAAATTACTTTAATCGATCAAATAATTGAAAAATACTGTGCAGTAGTTGACTATGTTTAGCACAAGTTCGTAAAATTAGTTCGCAAATTTGACTGTCGATGGTTTAACGCAATGATCGCTAATATAGTAAAAATAACCACACAGTCATGTACGAGATGACATTAAAAGTATAATTTTAATGAATAATAAAATATAAAAATTCTGTATATAATTTTTTTTTACATTTAAAAAATTTCACAAAACATCCGAAGTTTTACTGTGATTTAAGTGAAATATTTGAATCAGCGTTTTTCTGTACAACTATTTACAAATTTAAGTAGAAATCGTTTTATTAAGCTTCCAGTTGTGTCAAGGATTACTGCTGCAAGGATTTGTTGTGCATTCACCTAAATTTTCAAGTAAATTTTGATTGAAATTTTTTATCGTAACTTATTATTATTATTAAAAAAATAAAAGAACTGAAATAACAAATATAAGACTTACGAATACGAAATATTTTGATAATATCGTTAGACGATGGATATCTGAGATCGACATCCTTTTTCCCGATTCTGAACTTATGAATACATCCAACGAAACCTATATTGACGCTTATATTTTCGAAAAGTCGCTTCTCTTTCGATGGAACAAAACCGAGAAATAAATTCTCGGCCAAATCAAGCGAATTAAGCGCGCCCTGACTCTTGCCCGACACTTCTTCCTGATCGTCAACCGACAGACTGCCATCCCATAAGTATCGTTTGGCGACCACTTTAACGAGTTGTCCCAATTTGATCGGTTTCACAGATTTCAGTATAACAGTACCGCCGCCTAAATTGTATCTAAACTCTACGTGCGAGTGTCTAACTGCTAGCGAAACGAAGTCTCCATCGCCCAAAGATGTTTGACCGTTGTATAAAATGATACCGTTTTCATTAAAGGCACGAAATTCAATTTCAAATGATAGCCTGGTGTACGCCTGAAAGCGAGGCATTTCTATGTATGATTGTCCATCGAATGCGGGAATTTCAATGGAGGATTTGAAGATATCTGGCAGTGTATGCGTTGATAACGATTCGCCGTCACTAAGTATAATATTCTCCGGTATATTCACTTCTCGAGTTGATTTTCTCAGCGGATTACTACTGCATGGATTATTGGCGCATTCATCTGGAAATTTTGAAAATATTTTTTTTAGTAAAGAATTTTTCGACGAACTTGTAATATCTTGATAAAAAGCTTACTTATGTGAACGACTCTGATTATATCTTTAGATAATGGATATCTAAGATCCATATCTTTTCTTCCAATTTTGAACTTCTGAATGCAACCCACAAATCCGACATTCACTCCGATATTTTCAAATACTCTCTTTTCTTTCGGCGTAACGAAACCTAAAAATAAATTCTCTGCCAAATCAAGTGATTTGAGCGCTCCTTCGCTTCTTCCGGACACATCTTCTTGCCCTTCAATCGATAGAATGCCATCCCATAGATATCTCTTGGCGACAACTTTGACAACTTGACCCAATTTGATTGGATTGTGAGATCTCAAAATAACAGTACCACTTCCTAAGTTGTATCGGAACTCAATGTGTAAGTCTTTGATCGACAACGAAACAAAGTCTCCCTCTCCTGAAGATGTTTGGCCGTTATATAAAATGATACCATTTTCGTTTAGAGTTATCAACTCGATTTCAAGCGAAAGCCTAGTGTAAGCTTGAAACCTTGGCATTTCAATATAGGATTGTCCGTCAAACACAGGCGTGTCGAACGGCGTTTTAAGTATGTCAGTGAGTGTTTCTGTTGGCACTGTGGGACCAGTGCTGAGATCTATATTTTCTTGGAGACTAACTTCTCGAGTAGATTTTTCACTGTCCGAAGTGGTTTTAAACATCGTTGAACGCCTCACTGGACCAGCTGTAACCGATTCAGTTGAGTTCGTCTTACACGAGCCGTCATGTCTAGATGTAATGCGCTTTTGATAGCGACAGGAAAATAAGCGCATCTGACACTCTGATCCATACGTATTACCGTCAGAACCACACACTGACATCGCTTTCTTTGCTTCTTCGACTGGACATTTTAAATCACAAACACATTGCACTCCGCGATCCTCTTTCACTCTGCAAACCGCTCCGTGCGAGCACTTCACGTCAGAACATGATCCGAATATGGTTTTTGTTAGAGAAGCTGACAAAATAATATCGATCATTAAATAATGACACACATACTCTAGTGTCACAGTGCACAATGTTTTGTTCGCATACCGTCAGTGCAACCATCTGGTCCGAGAATCGTTCCTTCTGGACATACATCACACTTCATTCCTTGAATGCCAACTTTGCAAACACAGCGTCCAGTCATTTGTTCGCAATCGTCTCTAACAGATCCGTGTTCATTACACGCACACGCTTTCATTCAAAAATAATATATGAGTTACATTTAATCAAATATTTGCGTTTGGGTTCACTCACGTATACACCCACTATTTCCTTCAGAAATTTTATGCAAACCCCAAAATCCCGCTTCGCCTTAAACATAATATCATATTAATTACTAAACTCTGCTAAACTATTAATTCATATAACTCACATCTATCACATCGTAAGCCTCCGACTCCAGGTTTGCAGTGACACTGTTTAGTAGTTGGATCGCAGCTTAATGAGTACGAACCCAATCGATTACAGCCACAAACGCTCGGACAGCCAGCGTTTTTATTTCCTTGTGCCGCAGTTTTGCCATCAGGACAGCAACTAATGTCGAGATGAATTATTTAATTAATATATTATAGCAAGTAATCATTATAATCATTATACCCATATGTTGTTTCCACGCAACTTCTAACAGTTGCCACTTCGCGACAGCATTTTGCAAAATTATTGCCTTTATGGCAATAACTATTGGGTGGACATGGCTTTGAATGCTGTCCATCCCCGCAAAAGTATTCCTTTCTGTTGATTGGGTTCACTAATGGTGGCTCTCCATCGCACGGCAGTATTTTCACTTCTTGACACATATTTATTTCCTGAGGCTTTATCTCCTGCTGTCGCGTACACGCTTCTTCTTGAAGCTTGCATTCATTATCATACAAACGTCCATCACTTCCTAAAATTTCAAAAAAAAGATTTTTCATAGTTGCTGTATAATTATAATTACACAAACTTTAGTAAAAAAAACATACCGCAAACAGGCTCAGAATCTTGACCCGATGGCGGACAATGATAACTAGCAAAAAATCACAATTTTCTTTTGGATTTATTTGAAGAAAATAAACGTAAACTTTAGGTATACCTGCAAAGACAGTGAGGCACACCATTTTCATCGTAATCACATACACCTCCGTAACGGCAGGTTTTAAGATCGCAAAATTTAGCGTAACCGCCTGAACCTAATTTAATTTTTAATTGCTTTAAAAAGTTCTAAATAATCTATTTTTCGAATAAATTATAGCAAATCTTTAAAATGCACTGATTATGTTATAAATGTAAAAAATCCATAATAAATAAATGAGAACAATTACCACTGCCAGAGCCAACAATATCATCGCATTCACCAAAAAACTTGACGGCGATATCAACGCGTTGTCGACACGCAGCGGTTCTCATCTCGCACTCATTAACATAGGTGACCGTGTCATTGCCACAAATGGGCTCAAAAACGTCAGGGCAGTCAGTGGGACAAACGCATCGACCGTTTTCACATCTGGCGCCATACTTGCAGTGAACATTTAGGCACACATCGCATCTACCTTTGGACACAACGCTAACAAACTCGCTCTTTTTGCACGCAGCCACTCGTAATTCGCACTCATTATCATATGTTATTCCATCAGAGCCTAACAAAATATGTGTTCAGTGGTAGTTAAGTATTCAAGTCACAACAATAACCCTAACACAATACTGGCTAAATTAATATCGTACCACAGACTGGCGCATCAATCTTTTCAATGCAAAAAAAGAAAGAAATTGGGAGAAAAAGCTTTTATTAAATTATGTTCGATGTATATATGAATCGAATGAAAGCAATCAAATTTTTGTTGAAGAGAAAAATAAAAAAAAACGAAATATACTCACAAAAACACAACTCTGCGGGCAAATACACTTTCCTCCCGAACCGTCTGATTCGCAAACTGAATAAAATTCGCAGTTTTTATTTTCGCATCCGTCTAAATGTAAAAATAGCTATAGTTTGTAATAATGTCAGAGAAGCGCGCAATAAATCAGTGAAAAAAAGATTTATTAGACGATCGATTCGATGTTACAATATATATCTCTCTGTGTGTGTGTTTTGGGGATTGAAAACTTTCTTTTTACGAATGATCTGCGATGTAATATTTAAAAGCTTTTTTATCTGACAAACTTTGCATCTAATATGTCTTAATGTGTTTATCACTGAAATTAACTTATTTAAGGGTATATTCGACTCATTTAGCCGTGTAATCACATTAGAGACGCAAATGGCAACTTATGTATCCATCGGAGTAACAAAAATATTTCTGACTCATCCTCAACGATGAAGATTTTTCCTGTTGTAATATCATATACAGCATGACATACGTTTTACGATAACTCTATCGATTTTTTTCAGTTCAAATGAAAGCACACAAAATTCTAAGATATCTATATATATATATATATACAGCAGAGCAGACGACATCCGTAGATCAACATATATATTTATACGACACATTTCGGTTTGGCTAATATAACTTTATAGAGTAACTCTCAGAACTTATGGTAAAGATCACTGTTTCTTACATTCAAGTTTTAACATATTAAACAAACTGTTGCGGGCATATATCTTAATCTAACATTTTGTAATCGATCCAAACCAAACAAATTCTAGTGCTTTAGAGCTGTTATTTTTAGAATTTAATTTGTAATTTCGATTCCTAAGATTTAATTCTAACATAACACAAACGGTAACTCAAAATTTGTAAATTTTTCAACAACAAAAAAATTAAAATTTCAAAATAATTATACAAATGTGCAATAAATAAGATACATTGATAGCATACTATACCTAATATAATATGTTTACGTGTTTAGGGTTAATGAAAAATTGTTAGATAATTTTTCAAAGAATAAACATTATTCCCTCGATTACTGCATAAATATTAATTAAGGTTAAAGCTTCGCCGAATAATAGCGAAAAAGTAAGTAAGTAGTCATTTAGGGATAAAATTTATCCACAGGACCGGATAATTGATCCAATTTTCTTTTTAATTAAATTTAAATCCCAAACGCATATACAAAATTAGCAAAAATATATTCGTCTCACACTCACTGCATAATCCGTCGGTGTAAGAGAGGTCTATTGATTTTTTCTGTTCGCACGCTTCTAATCTCATTTTACATTCGTTTGAATACGAGATTCCGTCGCTTTAAGGAATAAAGAATAAATTTTTTGTATTTATAATAAGCAAATATATAGATTGAATGTCATAAATGTCATAATAAGCACTAACCTTCCACATATTGGCTTAAACTCTTCGGAACACGTCGGGCACTCGCAGGCCGGCTCTCCATTAGGCTTTATGACGCATATCGCGCCAAACCGGCACACACTCGAGCTCTTAGAGCACGGGCCGTCATCTCCTATTGAAATGATAAAATGGTGTAATATAACAGCGCTGTTAATGAGTATTACTGCAATCAAATTGATTTATGGGCTCGCAATCATCCAATTATGTTCTCAAAAAAGTTTTGAGCGCAATCATATTGAGTTGACTAATAAACAACATAAGCTCAGATCGACTTAACTCAACACAAACTACACTTAACTGAGGTTCAAATTTAAAAAACGAAATTAGTTTTCGAACAATCATAGATCATAATAAATAAATAGACAAAAAATTTTTTAACTTATGGTATATATTAATTCATTAAGCAATCACTATAATTCATAGCTTAATCTAAAGGCTAAAATATCTTAACTTAAGTAAACTTTGGTTCGCACTCTCCATAAGAATTGATGTTTAATTGCATATTCAAATTACTTCCCATGTGTCTCATTAGCATTTGTAATGCAGGGACAAAACTAATTAAACTAAATATAATACATCATTATCATTATTTATTTCAAAAGATAAATACAATTAAGCTCATTATCTCGAACTTTTCTTTTTGCGAGAAAAAAAGTTTCAAAACATAATTAATTTTAAATTTAATGAAAATGTTGTTTAATTTAAAGTATTTGTTTATAAAGTTTGAAATCACTCTATGATTTCACTAAAAGTATAGCACTGCAGTTAATGAATAGACTCGAGAGTATTAGCCACTAATAATTGTGTAAAAAAAATATAAATTTTGTAGCGTATAAAATGCAAAATATATTTTGGAAAGTTTATGCGCTACAAAGTTAAATAAATATATTCTTAACAATTAAACTTTGCTTCATCGAGTTTATCTTTTTTTCAGACTATAGAAATAAATTTTGATCCATTAAATACAATGTAAAATGTCTATTGTAACAAAGTATTTAGTGTCTAACATATGCTTGAAAAGTCTTACGATGCAAAAGCACTTTTCATTTCTAAAAACTTATGTTTGAGATTTTCAGAGCAAATTGCTTACAGTTATAATTAGCTTATATATATATATTTTTAAAAGAAGCAAAGCTCTTTATGATGACCCACTTTCCTTTTAATAAATATATCATTGAAATTGATTACATTAATAAAATGCGTATCAATTTACATCTCGTATTTAACGATCCATTTATTAAATGAGTCGCATGAAGAAAAAAAAATCAATTCGAACACAATATAGCTATGATAAAAAATCATAACTTGCGAAGTATAGCTGGCAGAGAACTTTAGTATTCATATAATGGCACACATCAGCAGCAGCACCAAAATTTTATGAATTTTATTCTGTAAACTATATCAAAGTTTATATATATAGAGAGATATATATCTATAATCTAAAAAAATAAATTTCTAATATATTTTTATTATCAACACGAGGGTGAAAATTTGAAATGTCATTTAAATGTCAATTTTATATTACGGTATAAAAATATGAAAGTTACACACGAAAAAAGTTAGTGAATGGTATTTTCTGTTAACAAGAAAAAATTTTTAACGACACTTCAAATTAAAAATTTTTTGGCTATTGAATGCAAAAAAACTAGAATATAAAGCTCGAATTCTTTTACATATTAGAGCATCAAAAACATTTTCAATTGTATTGAGTCTAATAAAATTCTTTCGTAAAAAGGAGATTATAATGCAATGAATAATCGCAGCACACTTACCACAATTACCGGCATAAGCGAGATGAATATCTTTATGCAGCAGACATGCCTGACGCTGCAAATCGCACTCAGAGTCGTAAGTGTGAGCGTCATTACCGCACACTGGTCTTAGTATTGGCGGACACGGCGGTGGACACTGACACGTGGCGATACCGTAGCGATCGATCTCGCATTCTTGAAATTGGGTGCATTGCAGTGTTGCACACGGATTCGAGTCTATGGGAAAAATAATAATAAATTTATTCTCACTCTTTAAAATGCGCCCTTTTTTATTATTATTATTTATTAAATTAATCATTTAGTCATGAAAAAAAACCGTAAATTTATTTCAGAAGAAGATAATGATCTAAACAATTAATTTTCTACCCACTCTCGTCAAAATGCTGTATTAAATTAATGAGTTTTTTTTACAGTTTTCTTGTATGACAACACGGATTTACGCACACGCGGACACACACGTCAAAATCAATGACTCAATTTTTTTTGTTAGAAGTGTTATCTTGAAAAATTTACAATCATAAAAATTTCAAATACATCTCTCGCTCTTATTCTATCGTTCTGTCGTGTTTCAAAGATTTCAGAAAATTCTGTATTTGGCAAAAAATATTGATTTTTTTAATCTATTAAAACCAGCAATAAATAACAAATTTTTTTAAGAAAAACTTTTTAACAGTCATGTAAAACAACATAAAATGCTGAAATTTCACAAAACAAATTTCCGACAGCATTTCGATTTATGAAATATTATTATTTTTAAAAGTAAAACAATATTTTTTGCTTTAGGTTCAAACTAAGCCTATAAATTTAAAATGCAATTGCTATCAAATTAATGCAAACGATTCAAAGTAAAGTGTTATTACCGCCACAAACTCCATTGTGAATAATACGCAAACTTCTTCTTAATTTGCACGCTTCCACTCTTAAGATGCATTCATTTGTGTAGGTTTTACCGTCACTTCCGCAAACTGGCTTAAAATCCTTATTACAAACCGCATTACATCGACAAATCGGATTTCTATGATCGTCTAATTGACATATTTGCGAAGACGGACACTCAACGCCATCGCAAGGATCTATAAACCGCAAATTAATTAATTATTTTTTGAAATTTTGTTTTTCAAAAATTATTATTTAAGATTGTGGTTAAACTGTACATTAAAGTGTAAAAAAATTATAAATCTGTATCTTTTTTTTGCATTGTATTTAAATTATTTTATTATAAAGTTTTATTATTAAACTGAGGATAATTTTTGTTTTGTTTTGATTTGATTTTACAAAAATTATTCTTTAAATATTATATGAAATTATTTTTAAAACAAATTTTAATATTTCTAAAATAAAATAAAATATTAAACAAGACATAATATTTAATCTTAATAATACATAATAATAATATTATACAGAATTCTAGTATAATTATATTGTATATGTATAATGCAATACAAATAATTTTCAAATTAATTTTTATTTATTAAATATATATTGGAGTTTAAAATCAATTTTTGGCCTAAAATTATTGAGTTTTCATTTTATACAACATATAAATTTTATCCACAATAAAACTTGAAGCTCAGTTAGATTTAATTGGGTCTTGAAAGTTTGAATTCTTATTTTTTATGATTCATTATTTCTTTACATATTTGATTAAATGTTTTGTTTGTTTAATAAAAAGTTAAAATTTAATAAAAAAATAAACAAACAATGCTAATATTAATAATAACGTTGTTAATAAAAATAATATTTTAAATAACAATATATAACCACAAGTAAAGAATAATTATTAAGCTATTATTTGAATTATTTATGAAGAGTATTATTATTTGTCTATTTAGTATTTTGAAAGTATTATTGCAGAGAATAATAGTCTATGAATATCATAATTATTTGTATTGCCATATTGTATACATTCTTATTTTAAAATGTTATTAAGAAAATTTATGCTTTTAATTCACCATCATATTAAAAAAATACTTAAAAATAGATTATAAAAACCACTAACAGAATTATTCTAAGTTATTAAAACCGATTGATTAATTTGATTGCATGCGAGGATTGTGTGATGTTTGTGTGTGAGTGAGTGGGAAGCGCGCCTCAAATGACACTTTCCAGCACAACACATAAATTGTAATGCATGCAAACAATTACCATAACGCAATTTATACTTTAGATAAAACATGTTACTAACAATAGCTAAATATAAAATTATGCAAATAGATGTAAATATAAGAATAGTTACGTGAAACACTTAAATTGCTTTAAACACTTACCGCAAGCTCCAGTGAATTTGACAGTAACATCTCTCATGTCTTTACACGAATGCCTCCTTAATTCGCACACATTGGGATAATCTCTTCCATCGGTTCCACACACAGGTCTGCTGCCTCTGGAGTCGCCATAAGTGGCGCAACGCGTCGGACAAACGCATTCAGCGCTGCGTCCGTCCATCGATGGCTTGCACTGAGCGCCAAATCCGCACTCTTTCTCCAGACACGGGTCTTTCATATCTGCCGGAAATTTGTAACACGACTGAGTTAACCGTAATTCGCATATTAATAATAATATGAGTGCATATAATTTAAAATATATTCGCGTATAATCGCATCTGACTCTCATTTTGTTTGGGCGTTCACTCTCTATACGCTTTATTCCACTTCTTCTATAATATTATATTAGCGTTTTTCGCATCAAAATGCTAAATATTTATTTGAGCACACATTAATTATATAAATGAACATTAGCAGCACTTAACAGTATAATTGCTGTGCAGTATTTGTCTCTGGCTCTTAAAATCCTTTCCGTTAACATGTTTTTACGCAAGAATAACGACCGAAAATTGTCGCAAACACAGTGTTTTAAATTACGCACAACTAAATAATCATTTGAGAGTATTGTACACTACAGTACTCTATATATATATACTGAAAATGAAATCAAATCACTGTGTTTAAGCATAACATCATTATCATTAATTGTTCAATCAAAGAATGTGCTGAGATATTGAATGAGACTTAGACTGCATTATCTCTATATATTATGATTTGTATTGAAGCGCAAAAATGTTTCAATACTGCTATCATTGCGTATATAAAAGAGGGCTCACAATGACTAACACATCAAAACAGCGCAAAAGGATCTCAATCTTCACTGCCGCACAATGCATTGGACTCGAGCATTGAATTCATTGATCACTCTCTTTATTGCGCATGTTATACGTTATGTCAATTCGCATCACTTACTAGTAAACTCTAAAAACTACCAAAACATCGCAAACCGAGTAGAGATTCATTTGTTTTTGCAATTAAATGTAGTTTACTTCAAAGTTGATCTAAACTCTATTTTTTGTGTGTAATTTGAATGTAAAATTTTTTTTCTTGTTTTTTGAACTAAAAAATTCCGTTCTACCGAATATGTGCATCAAATAATATTTATTTCCAAAAAATATTTTGATATTTTATTCAACATATTCTATTTCTTAAAAAATGTGGAGATATAAAAAATTATTTTAAATTTTTTAATAGCAAAGGGCAGATATAATAATGGCTCTTTTACTGTAATATCAATTCAAATCGATTTTTTTCTCAAATGCCCAAAACGTTGCGAGCGTTTCGCACATTCCAAAGCAGTGATATACGACTCAAAACTGGTTACTGGTTTGCGACAAAAAAATATATACATGAAAGATGTAAAATTTTTACAAAAATAGTTTGTTAATCTTTGATATAAAAAATAATAAAATATTTGTGATTAAAGAATTTTCTAAATACTATTTCATAAATAAGATTTAGTTATATGAACTATTCATAAGTCATAAAATATTATTTTTTAAAAATAGCAGCATTTGCAATAAAACCATAAATGTTTTTTTATTTCCGAAAAAAATCCGTTTAAATATTTTTAAGGCGACTGTTATTCATATAATCTTAAACAGTTTCCCATTTAAATACAATTTTCCCAATTTTCTTGTATCTTTTATTAATGGACTCAACTCGTAATGGACAAGTTGTGCTTCCGGTTTTGGGTGATTATATTACGATGTATATTAATATTAAATTAGATTATTTCTATTTTTAAGTATTATTATTTTCTTTTTTATAAAAACTTAATTAAGACAAGTAATTTGACTTAAAAACCATTGGCCCTTAAAACCGTTAGTATACCACCCACGCTATACATAATAGAGGGATAAAGACCAAAAAAATGTTATTAAGAGCAAAGTTCTAATACAGTGTGCCCTCACTTCAATAGCCATTATGATTGGAGACTCGTTTTTATCCAAACACCAGTCGTTTCAATCTTATATTTCTATACAGAAATAGAAACAGAACTTATGTTCGATATTAAGTTCAAAAAGAACAAACTTAAAGCTTAAGTTTCTTATTTTTTATCTGTTTATTTTTCTTATTTAACAGTTATATGTTAGAGAAAATATTTTATAAAGATTAATTTGACCAAATCACTACTCAACTCAACCATTTGCTCGCTACCCGGTAATCATTAAAGAACAGCAATCAATTATAGTTCTTTTTTAAAGGTTTAAATACATTTTTAATAATATTATTTTTTTTAATATTCAAGCATTTATCAAACAAAAAAAATCGATCGAGTAATAAATTTTAGACAAGAAGCCAAATGTTCCAAACGATAATAATATACCAGAGCGAACTAAAAAAAACCGAAACATAAGTTTCCTCTAAAGAGTCAAAAATAAAAAGAATAATTTCAATCTACATAACTGTTTGCATGAATTTTTGCCATATTCTCAACAAAAAAAAATTAAAATTTAACTCATAGCGTCACGTTTAAAAAGAAACACAAACAAAATGGTAGAAATTTATTTTATAACAAATAAAATTTTCGGCGCATAATTTATTCAATCGAGTATATTAGGGATACCTAATAAAATAAATTGTGTATACAATTTTGTGTTACAGATGAATTGGATTTATTTCGTTTTGGGGAACTTAAATGCCCGAATATATTCCAATTTTACGACTTAATGCTTAATACAGTATTATCGAAAAAATATTGCGAGAGTTCATAAAATTTATTAGATTTTATATTAAGTTACTAAAATAAATTGCATAAAAATATATATCAGTTTTTAAAAAGCTTGGAGATTATTTTTTATGAAAGATTTAGTTGTAAAATGTAGCAAAAAAATTCTCACATAATACTTGGATAATACCGTATTACTTGTATTACTAATCAAAAAGATTTTTTTAAAAAAAATATTTAAGAACAGAGTATAAAGATTACATTTTTTGAATGATAAAAGTAACCCTAGAAATCATACTATTTTATATTATAAGAATTGTTTATTTTGATAATTAATCAAGAATTATCATATTTTAATTTTTTTTATTTTACCATTAAAATTTCGATATATTTTAATGACAGAAATAAATTCGAAATTTTGAAATCCAAATTGTGAATGGAATAACAAACTTTAGA
>JAQIVF010000746.1:0-18500 GCA_034698365.1 Steganacarus magnus
TTTGACATTTTTTCACTTAAAAAGCCTCCTATTTTGACATTTTTTCACTAAAAAAGCCTCCTATTTTGACATTTTTTAACTAAAAAGCCTCCTATCAGAGAGCGTGACAGACAGACACACAGACAGACAATCCCAAATCCATATACCTGCCTTGATTTTATCGAAGTCAGATAAAAAAAGGCACTTTAAGTACATTTAAAATCATCATCTCATTAATTTCAACATTACTTATAATAATAATAATTCGGCTTTTTTAAAGAAACCCAAATTTCTTGATCCGAAGCTAACAGTCTCTTTATGGCGTTAGATATTTTAAACATGAAATAAATGCGTTAACTGTTCTACAATTAACTCACTAAAAATTAATATAATGCAATATAATAGCAATTAGTAATTTATTTGATAGCCACGTAAATCAGTGATGGATCAGCTCAATCGCATATTTTCCTCAGACGATACATTAATACCCGAACAATTAATGATAGTTAACGCAACTGATGGAACCTATGGACAAATAATAGCACAATTGTTAGAAAGACAGCACTGCGTTGTCGCCGCTCACTCCTCTCCAGACATAAAAGTGTCGTTCACTTGTTTGGTAAACAAAATTCAGAAATTTTGTAATTGTAATTCACGCGCACCATTGCCAATAAAAGTAGCGGTTCTCGGAAGTGACGCGTTCATCAATTCTGTTCTGAGGTTTTACGTGGAAACGTTTTCTGGTAAACCTCCGGACTGGCAAACTTACTTAAGATTTTATATAATTCCAATCAACGCATTATATCCGTCACAACTAATTAAGTATCTCGGAAGCATTGATTCTACTTATCACACAAAATTTTGTAATGGTTCGTGGAAAGAGCTGCTCGAAGATCATAACGCCTCTCCAACGGTCACTCAAGAAATAATTCAGCGAATTACTAATTACATGAATGGAGCGAATACAGTGATTCAGGTGCCGATTGCTGAGGCGATGGTTACGTATAAAGAGAAGAGTCATGACGACGAGTCGTTGCAAGTATTCATTCCATTTGTTTGTGATGTGAAAGTAGGATTAATGGACAGCATATGCGGCAACCATTCGCTTGACGATGAGAGTCAAGCATTATCCTCGAGTCCACCGATTGCTTCATTAAATTCGCACATTGAAAAGTCACTATCGCTAACTTCGCCACTTTCATCGAAAGATCAGCAAATATTGTCGCAACAAACATCAGTAACGCCTCCGAGTTCTCCCAGTATATCGGCGAACATCGTTTCCACTAATCCTATGAGTGTTGGCAATACAACAGTATCGACACAAGTTCAGAGCACGTTATCATTGCAACCATCGATTCAAAACCCTCTTTCATCGAATTCGCTTCAAAACACTTCTGGTAATCTCAACTCATTTGCTAACATATCATTGGGAGAGACAATGGATCTTCAAATCGATTACTGGCCAATAGCTCTGAAATCAAACGATATGAGTAACAAGAAAGCGGACAGCTCTAAGTTTACTCTTAAAAATTGTTTTCGCACCCTTCATGTGTCGCGTTTGCCGTATTTGGGTGAACATAGTTCGCAGTCTTTAACGCTCAGTTACGTCACAAAAGAGAAAAAACAAAAAAGTGAGTGCTTTAATGTTTTAGTGTTTTAATCAGTTTAATACATTTCTAATGCATTGCTAATACATTTGAATTGCAACAGTAATGAGATTGGGTAAGAAGAAAGAAAAGGAGAGAGAACCAGAAAGCAAGTGCCAAACAGCGGAAGGAATATACAGATTAGTTTGCTCATGTAAAGCTGCTCAATCGCCACTTAAAGGTATGTCTCATCAGAGCTCATCAACTAATTTATTCATTTCTAATTTTTGTTGTACGTATGCCACACGCAGTTATAATAGATGGAGTTGAGTGGTCTGGAGTGAAGTTTTTCCAGTTGACGGCTCAATGGCAGACACAAATTAAGTTTTTTCCAGTGGTTTTGTTTACTCAGTACGACAGTAATCGAAATGCAAACAGAATTAACGTCAACAATAGCCAACCAGCTTAGACATAGACATTGGTCTACTAATATAAATGTATATTTTGTATCAAATAAATTCACTCAAAAATATAATTTTACAAAAATATGTTTAGACGTGTATTTTTAGTTCGCTTTTTGTAAATTTTGTTAAAAATTTTACTTTAAATCGTAAATCTAAAGAGAGAACAAATTTTAGTGATTTTGCTAAAATAATTTGTAATGCATTGCTGCATATCTTCAAAATTATTATGCTTTAAAATTATTTTTAAATAACGCTATATTTAAGTACTCGTTTAAAGTACTTAAAAAAACAGTTTTAATATTTTCTACGCTTTACGCTCTATATTGAAGTTACAACGAAATACTCAATATTTAGTTGAGATAACTAGTCGTGTGTTGTGTTTTAATTAAGTAAACATACTGTGTTGATGTTTTAATTGACGGCTTATAAGCTTAGAATAAGAAATATATAACGTATAATACATTTAGTAAATACTATTTACATTTAGAGAGTACTAATGTCTAAACTAATGTCTGAACAATGTAACACTAATTTCAGTTGAATTAGTATTAGCTTTTGCCATTAATTCTGGTAAATATTGATATACTGTACTGTAATATATCAATAGTATTAATGATAAAGTCATTGTAATAACCTTTATATAATAATTATATACGTAGAGCTTCCATACAAGTATGTGTACAGTTATTGAAAAGTGTCATAACAGAAATATATATATCATATTACTAGTCATTTATGTATAGTTTGTACGGTAATAACATTTGTGATTAAATAATTTTCATTAATATCTGCAAATTAGTAAAAAACGTTTTCTTTCGAACAAATCTTTAGTTAAAACACTAAAATGCAATTAAAACTCCATTATGTAATTTTAAATTTTATTTAACAGTTTATAAGACATTAATTAAAAAGTTTTACATTATATTTGATTTAAATTGTTTTATGATTTGCTTTACCTATCATTTGCTTATGCGCCACTATTATTGGTTTCGCTGCTATTATTATTATTATTAGAAGTAGAAGTAGTGTTATTATTATTATTATTACTGTTATTAGTGTCAGAATCTTTATCACATTTATCGAGTGCGGAACTTTCGCTTCGTTTGCGTTTTCTGTAGGATCTCTTGCGAGTATCAATTGGTTTAAATACGATCGATGACTTTTTAACGTCATTAGAAGCAGATGAAGTAGAGGCAGAGGCAGAGGCAGAAGCAGACGCGTGGCACAGGTTATGTTTGTACGGGCAATGGATAAGAGGCTCGTGAACTATATTGGTTTGATTGCCGCTATCACTATCACTGTCATCGTAGTGACTCGACGACACGAAACTCGAATCCACTAATTTCAGTCGTGAATTGTTAACTTTGTTTACATTTCTTTGCTTCAAAGCCAAATCAACACTAGTTTCAGAACTATTGATATTACTTATATTACTGGTATTATTGGTATTAATATCTGGTGCGCATTCTTTGTGTTCGGTTTCGTCATCGCTGCTCGAACTTAATTTGTGTTTCTTCGGAAACTCTTGAGAATTAATTAATTCAAAACTATCACTGCTGTCATCACTAGTGTTATCGTTTTCGGTGTCAATAGGAAACATATTACGCACCCTTTGAACGTCAGTCATTGTCGGATATACTTCGTCGCCGCTCACAAAATTAGAGTCATCGGAGTCCGAACTGGAAGATGACGAAACAGTAGGTAACACTTCATTAAAAACGAGATCACTTTGATTTGTAAGAAATCGTAAACGCCTATAATTTCTTCGCGATGAGTTTCTTTCAGGTTTATGGTCAGTGTTTGGTGAGTCGAAGTTGACCTGTTGCGCTAATATGTCTAACTTTGCTTTCAATGTCTCTATTCTTTTATTTGCATCGCTATTTACTGCTCCATTCGTTTTATTACACAGCCTTTGAATACGCTTTAGTTTTTTGCGAGTCGCGCGTACAGTGAATTTGGCAATTTTCTTGAGTTGATCCCTTTTTTTATTGGTTATTAATTTTGATATGCGATTCACTCCCATCTCTTTGCTATAATCCTTTTGTTGACTGTTGTTGTCGATCAGGTTATCTTTAATTAGTGACGCAATTGGATTGATTGTCGACGAAGTGCTCGGACAGTCAATTATGTCATTTACGCCTACGTTTATGTACTGCCTGTTAATACTTGAATCTATTCTTTTAGATATAATATCGAGATATGAAATAAAATGATTATTTAGACTCTGTTGCAATTCCTCGTTATCGGAATTATGTGCACTCGAAGTGGAATCGCTATTATTAGAGTCATCGGTATGAAATGGCGCATTCCAGCAAAGCTCGTAAAAACTAGATCCTCCATCAACGCTATCACTCGAGTCCGAAGTCCATCCTTCGATGTCTCGCTGAACCAGCGAATCAAAAAAAGCCATCATTCGAGAATCCTCTTGAACCGATTGGTGACTGTAATCATGCGTCACAAACTGTCCGCTCTCTAAAACTAAATTAATGTAGTCTTCATGGCTAAATACTTTTCTATTATCTCTTTGCATCGATCCATTCTCCAGTCCTCCCCTTCCATATGGCAACGGAAATGTACTCCAGAATTTGATTACTTTCTCAACACCTGATGAAGCAATAATAGAGTTCGCGTAATTGTATCGAACCTGATTTACGATCGACCTATAATTACAATCATATTTAAATAATAACGGTTTTGTTTTTTTAGTTAAAAATAAATGATTAATGGCTATAAATAACCTATTTTTTTCTGCAATAAAATATGAAAAATGAACTCAATCGCTAAAATGATTGAGTTCATTTTATTTATCATATTATTTAATAGTTTTCGAATTTATTATGAGGTCAGAAATCAAATTGCTTTATTCACGTTTTAAGAAATTAAAAAGAAGCTTTGAATTATTTGGAATAGCATATTATTATTGCTAATCAAATCATTATTTCTAAGTTCTCTAAACCAGTACTCACTAACTAAGGTAAGTAAAGAAAACCAACGCCTGTAAAATAAATGAAAAACAGAATCTATAATCAAATGTTTTATATACATCTTAGTATATGCTCTCACTTTTTACTATATTTTGGGAAATAGAATAACTTTAACATTAAAACTATCCTCAATTTTTTCCCTTATTCTCTCAAGCATATAAATTTCGAAAAAAGCTTAAGTGAAAGGGTTAAAAGATTTTCTACTGAAACAAAGTAATACTAAAATTATGATACACTATCACTTAGTAAAAAAAATTGTGTCATGAAAAAGCCTTAAGGTAATAATATTTGGCATACAGTAATGTTGTTTAATAATTTTGTTTACATTATATATTTTTAGCGCTCAATAAAATACTACACACATTAGAGGTTGAGTGGGATTAAGTACAAAACACGCGGGATGGGAGGGAATGGGATTAGACTAAAAATTTGCGGGA
Organism: Steganacarus magnus; assembly: GCA_034698365.1. Taxonomy (NCBI): domain Eukaryota; kingdom Metazoa; phylum Arthropoda; class Arachnida; order Sarcoptiformes; family Steganacaridae; genus Steganacarus; species Steganacarus magnus. Next base: position 5,451 of record JAQIVF010000746.1, read on the forward strand.
TGGGCAGGATTTCCGCAAATTCCCACCAAGTTGAAAAATCCCGCACTTATACAAAATTTAAAAAATAATCGCTTAATTCCGATGAGTTTTCGTGACCTCACAAAATTTTGACTGGTTTATTAAATATAATTTATTCAAAATAACTATATTTGTTTCAATGAATATACCACAATTAACATATATCTTAAGTTAGATTTTCTAAAGAAAATTTTTAATATTTTATAGGTATCATTGAAATTTGTATGTAAAAATAGCATTTTGCGGGAATTGTGGGCGGGAGCGGCGGGAAAGGTAATTTTGCCTCTGCGGGAGGGACCCACGGGAATTGAAAATTTCTACTGCGGGCGGGAGTAGGAGTGTAAATATGAATATTTTTCAACCTCTAATACACAATATTTTTTTTAACTTTAATAATTTCGAAACCAGGACTCTTTTTTCTGTACTATTTATGTATTATACAAGTTTTTTAAAAGATACTAAAAGATGTTCCATGTATTTTCAATAAACTTATATATATTGCTTTACAAAACTTATTATCAAAATGTTTTTATTTTATATTATATTTTTGTAGTTTGCATATTAAGCTAATATCTAACGTTAGTTTCCAGTCAAAGTAAATTTTAACACAATCCAATCATATTATCATTAAACATGAATAGACAAAGAGATATGCACTGTTATATTATAATATTATTATAAAACAAAAAATATTTTCTTAATTAATTAAAAATTAATGGTTCAAACTCAAAATGCGTTATAATTTCTTTAGATTGTTGGCGCTTTTAATTTAGTCCATTTGTGACAGTGATTAACATTTTGTAGTGTATCCCTAATAACGTTATTTAACAATTAAAGACTTGAATTTGATTTTTATCAAATAAATTAATGACATGTGTCTTGAAATTTAAAAAAAAGAATTGAAAAACGAAAGTCTATGTCTTGAGGATAAATTAATGGTAATAATTTCAAACACTTATTTTAATATTTTGATACTAAACTTTATAATAAAACCATTCATTATTATATATGTTGTCAGTAAATTGCAATTTACAATATAATATATAAGGCTACGTCTATATGAAAGCCGTGCATATTTGCTTCAACTTTCCAGACGATATAACTTTTATGAAAAAGTGTTTCAGCAAAAGGTAAAAATTATTAATTATTATTAATTTTTACTGTGCTTTCAATCATATATCAGAAAATATTTAAGCGAAAATTAATATATTCCTTCGAGCAAAATATAATAGTTTAATAATAATACTAAGTAATGGCAATTAACGAATATTAAATTCGTTATCATTTTTTTTAAAAATTGATTTCAATTTCGAATTTAATTAATAGCTGTCAGTAAATTCATGACAACTAATTTTTTTGATCGATACAATTCGATTATACAAACACATTTAAAAAAATTACTAAAATGAAAATTCTCGCCACAAAAGCACATTAGTTTTTAAACAACAAGGCTTTTTTTAACGATAAACCTGTTTTTTGTTAAAAATTTTAATGAAATGTGCATTGAATTTAATGACTGTTATATATATTATGATTTTCTAGTTTTACAATAATTTCAGGCCATTTATTTGCCAATGTCATAGACTTGTGAGCGCAAAAATAAAACTTTTATAAACTTAAGTTTGAAAATGCCTGCAAAAAAATGATCAAACATTCATATAAGCTTATTTGCCGACAGTTTTCTTTAGAATTGATATAATTAGTAGAACTGTTAAACATTTCAATACATGTTAGCATAAAATATCTAAGAGTGTATTCGAATTTAAATAAATAATGTTTAGTTTTATACGCAAACTGTACGTAAATTATTTGCTCATAAGCTATTTAAAGCTCAAGCAATAAAAAACGATCAAATTAACGGCACATTGAATTTCCTATAACCTTATTAATTAACTAATCAAAATTTTTTGAAGAAATATGCTATTTAATGGTAGAGTTACAGTAGAATCTTAGACGAGTTCAAGTATTGACAAAATAAAACAATATAACGATAGAACATTTACATTATTCTGTCTCGTGATTTAGCTGTTTAAGTCTGTCTTAAGACAATGAGATGCAAATATTTTAGTTTAAGAAGCGAACGTGATTTCGTGGTTATTACATGCATATAACTTTCTAAACAAATTTAATAAAACTTATACTCTTAACGCGATTATAAGTGCCATTGTCTTTATTACGACTGAGCTTGACTAAAAAATGGCGATTTACGGAGACATTAAATAGTATGGCTTGTAATATCTAAATACTATATGGAAATAAAAAATCTTACCGATGACCACTTAAAACAAGATCTGCGTCTTCGACCCAAATTGTTGACTCGTTTTCGGTAGAGTTGCTGTCATAGATTTGATCGGGAATTTTCCACATGTAAAGCTTGAAATCATCAGAGCCTGACAATATGTACTGATCGGAGTCACCGCCAAACGAACAACTCTTCATTGTGCATGAATTATAGTAACCAGAGTTATCGAACTCAACGATAGGATAAGAAGATTTTAGATTGTATAATACGGGAGGCAATCGACGACGAAGTGCTAATATAAGCGTACCATCTTTATTGAATCTCACGCTCATTGCGCTTTGCGATGACAGTAACGAGGAGTTGTACTGCTGAAGAACACATCGTGGTTTGCGAACGTCCCAAAGAGCGATGCCTTCTTTGGTATTTGCGGTGGCAATCAAACGACTCTCAAACGGATTGTACATAACAGCGTGAAACGCTGTCGAATATCTCGCCAAAACGAATGGTTCGCGAGTCAGACTCCGAATGTCCCAAAGACACACTCTTCCGTCATCGCACGCCGAAGCAAACACGTTGTCGTCGATCGGATCGACTGACAGGCCGTAAATGGCGTCGCTGTGCAGTATTACGTCTACCGTTTCACCGGTTTGTGAATCATGAATCATTACCAGTTCGTCATTTCCAGCAGAGAACAGACGAACACACTTCGAATCGAAACCCAAACAAAAGATATTACTGTTATGCTGACCCTTCATCATCATTGGCTCACCGATACCTACAATCAGTTACTATATTAGTGTTTGCAGTGGGAAACACATTCTCGCGTGTAATGTAAATGTAATAAAAAAATTAAATCAATAAAATAGTGTTCACTCAAACCTGAAATGGCTTTCTGTACGTCCCATAACAATATTCTTCTATCATCACCACCTGAAATACGCATCACATTTAGTGACAATTACAAAATCAAAACATATCATATCATATACATATATACACACACATATACATACCAGACACGAGCCACTGTCCATTATCGGAGAACTCGATCGCATTAACGCATCCGTAATGCGAATACAGATCTTTTTGGTACAAATTGTTGGCGAAATCATATCTGCTTCGCAGCAAATCAATGCTATATTTGTGTGATTTTGTTTGATTGTATTCTCTATTAAATAACTTTAAAGTAGTATTGGTTTTGGTGTCACTAACGAACGACATTATAGCGTTGTATGCAATGCTGTCATCAATCGTTACATTAATATTAAAACATTATAAGCTTATAATATAATAATTGACTGATTGGTACACAACACACAACATATAGTTGTAGTGGTTTTGTTCACTAATATATAATCAACAACACATTGATTTGAAAACTACATTTAGACAAACACTTGGACTCGAAACTGCATTCTCAGTCATATTCATGATTTTTCGTCTGTGTTTTGCTTTTTATTTATATATGTGTGTTGTACACAACTATTATTTTTGCGTATTAAATGTCTCGATAAGTATTACAGTTTGCGTCCATAAATATTTAACACACATATATATATTATAATATAACGTTTCGTTGCAATACAGTACTCTCTGTTCAATACTAATATTTTTTTCGTATCACTCGCTAATTGATGCTTATGTCATACTTTTAATCAATACTATACTAATTTATATAATTATTTAAATTCGCAATTTAACGCAAACAACATCGTATCACAATGACGTTATTTTTCATTAATCATTAAATACACACTATATTTGATTTTCACTGTTTTTTAATTAATATATAACAAATAACGTCTTAAAACAAATGTCGTTTCTTAAACCCTACAATTGTATAAATTTATAAATTGGTTTATGACCTAATTTTATTAACTTAATAGTTTAGTATATTTTCAAAATAAAATAATAGATTTAATCGCAAAATTTTGTAAATCGCATTCTATAAGTTTTTTGGTTTAAGATTTTTAAATTTAAAAGTTGTCAAGTTTAATAACTTACTTAAATCGATTAACTGTTAAATAAAACATAAATTTTCATGTTTTATACAATTTAAAAGAATAAAGAGACAAAGTGTAAGAGTAGTCAAGAATAAATAGTTAACGCTTCTTTGTAACCCTAAAAAATTATTTCAAAGAATTATATTACAATTTAATTTGGTTTATCTGACTTGAGCTTATCGAGCTTAAGCTTAAAAAATAGATCAAAAGTTTCCTTAAGTTTTAGTAAACTTAAGCTGAGTCGAGTTGGAGCTTACGGGTTCTAACCTTTTCTTTGAGACATTGAAAAATAGAAAATACACTTTGATACATGTCATTAAACTATATAAAGTTAATTCAGAAACTCTTGAATAATAAGATAAATTTTAGAACGTATTTCGTAATTTCTTATTTTCTATTAGGAAGCAGAAAAATATTCTGTTTACAGAAAAAAGAACTCTTAAATAATATTTTCAATGGAAAATTTAGTGATACATCAATTACATTGCGTTGAAAAAGAATATTGAGATAAATTATTTGCTTTAAATAATGCGTCATCAATTATGTAATTTTTATTCTCATAATTCAATATACATAAAAAAACTTACATCCTTGAAAATGATCAAATTTTACCATAAAATTAATTAAATAAAAGAATTAATAATTAAAGTAAATTAAAATTTATCCAACAATATTATAATATTGTTTGATGTAATATAGAAACTTGAAAATGATTCGAGTTATGAACTGGGAATATGATGCGATTCTTCTATAATACTGTAACACCATATTTTCAAATTGATTTCAAAATCAATTTTATTTCAAATTTTGTAGTGTGCACTGAAAACATTTTGTTTTATTTATTATGATTATATAGTTTTTTATAATTAAAAAATTGAACGAACAAATTATCCAATTCGTTGTTTCTTGTCAATTGGTAATGACCTAAAATTCGATACACTATTAGCCAAATTCATATTCGTTTGATTAGCAGGTGTATCACATTTTTCAACTTTAATCTCAGTTTTCATTTCAAGTTCATTTGGATTTGCATTATTATTACCAACCAATGCATTTGTTTGCTTTTCGTTAGCGTTTACCGTGTTTTGCGGTTGCGGTAACTTTGGTGGAAATTTTTTGGCCAATTCGCTCAATAATATATCGACGCGTTTCCTCTGAAACTTAGTACTACTGACCGCTTCTTCTTTACTCTTATCTTTACTCGATTTCTCCTGTTTGTCACTATTATCTTTGTCGCTATCCTTCGAAAACTCCCACCAATAGCCCTTCGATGGGTGATATCTGGAGTAAGAGTATGCCTCGTCGAAAGCGGACTGTAAGTGATGAACAGCTGATAATATGCGAAAGTTAATAATCGACATCAAATCTGGCGCCTGATATACAGTGCCAGCAATTATGTAATAATCGGCGATTGGAGTGACTTGTGATGGCGAGTGTCTGTGCTGTTTGCGTATCACGTAAAGAATCGGTTCCTGAACGTGCAATAGAATGTATTCGATTCCTTGCATATTACTACGAGTTTATAAACATTATCATTACATAATTGATACATTATAACTTATAAGTTATTAGATTTGATAACCTTAATTGATCGATACTTAATCGTTGCATTTTAACGATTTCGTTATTACATGTTCGGTCGTAGAATGGATTCGATCGTTCACTGAAATAGTCGAGTACTGTCGATGGGTTGAGTAGTGGCAGCCAAGCGCTGTCACACCACGAGATGTACAATGGATTGTCTATACATGTATAGATTATACAGTACACAATTAATATGATATTTAATAATTAGTATATTATTTAACATACCTTTGATTTCATTCATATTTAAGCAATTAAGTAATTGAATTTACGAAATATAAATTTAGAGCAAATAAGTGTAAGCAAAATAGCGAATAAACTTAGGATGCGTTTCACATACGATTACTCGCGGACACTATCTTATACTTAAAGTATCACATTAATAATAATAATATCTATTCAAGTGTATGGATGGCGACACTATAAATAACTTTGTTTAGATATAATTGCACGCAAAATAAAGTTTTATTATTGGAACAAAGTTCTCATATAAATTTGTTAATTGTGTCCGACTGTCCTCTAAATTTTAAACTATTTTGAAAGATCGAAAAATTTTTGGCAGATTTTTGCCATAATATTTCGAGTTCGGGTTAAACCCCAACCGTCTGTGGGACACACTGGTTATGTACAATATTCATACTTTATTAATGATGCGCGATTTCGGTTTGAAACCAATGCGAAAATTTAAAAAAAAGTTCTACCAAACGCACCATACGGTATATAACAGTTAATTTAAAGAGACGTATAATTAGAAGCTTTAATTTTTTTTATAATCAGGTAAAAGTAAAATTTAACCAGTTTAATGCTCAAAACCGACATAATTTGAGCGATTAGGATGAGCTCAAAGCTAAATTTTTTTGTTATCTTAGGATTGAAGCTTACAAACATAAGCTCAAATTATAATATTTAAATATTTTACAGGAGTTTGATTTATTTTAATTATACTAAAAATATTGATATGAATAATCGAAAATCATCATCATATACTAAAGTCACTTAAATGTTTTACCTTTAAACGAATATCTGTTGCAAATAAAAGAATCACACACTAAAGAGTTTTTACGGCAATCCTTGAAATTTTGAACCTGACCATATTTTTACGAATTCTCTCGAAATTTCTTATTAATTATGAAGTTATCAAACCATTCAACTTATAAATAAATTTTTCTAAAATTTAGTTGAACCAAAAAAAAAAACATTTTTTGAATTTTGTTATTACTAAAAAATCAGAGATTTATGAAAATTAAGTTTTTAAAAGGAATACATTTTTTACTAATAAAACACTATAAGAATTGGTTGAATTTTACAACTTGGGAAGAGAATAGAGGTGGTGTAGAATAAGATTGATTAAAAAATGATAATTTAAGTGATTACTGTTTAAAGTCAACAATTGAGATTATCTAAATTTTGATTTGTTGTTTTGGCAAAAACGTCATATTAACGGCATAAACATTTAATTTGCAAGTTATCAAGTAAACAAACAAACAAAGGCACTTTTCCTCCTCCGATATGTTTTTTGAGTTTCGATATAATTAAAATTCTGTCTTCAGAAAATTGTTTTAAGATTTTTGAATAAAAGATTTTAAAACACTTAAAAAAGACTTACACCTGTAAAGAATATTATAAAAAAATTAAATCAAGAAAAATTCTTTGTAAAATGAAATTAATTACTCCAAAAAATTCCTTTTAGTAGATTCCCTTTTGAACGTTACATATTAGACTAGAAGTAAGTGCGAAAGTTTTTAGCCAGAAATGTTTCGATTTAATGATAACCAAGTTCTTACCTTCAGGCTTCTGGAGACATTTCTTTGTGCATTTCTCACATGATAAACTATAGCCAACAAATTTGAGAGAATTTTTTTACTTTTTAAAATTTTTTAATATTGTAATTATTCTATTCTAGCAAATTTTTAGCAATTTAGTTATTATTAATATAGAAATATAGAAAGAAAAAAATTAAAAAATTTCGGACCCAGTGAAGAATGGTTTGTTAATTAATAAATATTTGAGGTCTGGTAAAAATAAGTAATTTTTGACGCAACACTTGAGACCAACTCCGCTTCAAATAAATGTATATATGCTCTAATAAATAAAACCCAACCCAGTTATTAATTGAGTTTCCGATAATTATTTTAAGTTTTATCTACTAATTTATAGTTTTAATTCAGCAAAAAACTTGCGAGCATAACGTTCTTAAGAATTGTTAAAGCAATTATATTGAAATAAACATAATAATAGCCATGTTTTTATATAACCCGTAATGCAGTTATCGGTTTTGCATTTTTTCGTTTGATAAAACAGGAGTTAACACGAGATCACAGCTCAAATTACCTTTTATTCAATAAGACATGGATAGTGTATGACATTATTGTCGGTCTAAAAACTGTTGCCTCAAAACTCTAAATTATCATCATATTTGAAACTGTCATTAAATTATTCTCGAGAATTATTATTTAAAACTATGGAATAGTTTTTTTTGTGCTCACAATCGCGCATATCTTTAACAGAAAGAGTGAAGTATGTTTTAGTCGAGGGTTGAGACAGTGAAACGCGTTTCAGCCTACTCTGACTTATTTCACTGTTAAGGTGGAGTGGGATGAGCGACGATAAGCAACGCCTGGCGGTTAACGCAATAGTTTTGATGCCGCATGTCGGCAGCGATCAGTTCGAAATTGAATGCGAGTTGCGTATAGCGTATACTGTATGCGTATATGCGTATAAAGCGTATAAAGTTTGTTAATGCACTAATATTGTGTGTTCAATGTGTGTCTGTGTGCACTATAGGACTAAACTTTACGCAATAAAGCACTAGTATATAGCTTTTTGAAAACATAGCTTTCACTTTTTTATACCACTTAAAGAGTGAACAACATTTATTTGCATACATCATAATTGCATCTTTGTTTAACGCGAAAGTTGAAACTGAAAGTTTTCAATCACAGTGCTATCCCTCCCACACATAAGTTAGTGTTGTTGTGGCCGCACATCACTTTCTGTGAATTATTTTTCGAAATCATTTAAAGTTTGAAATAGTTTTAACTTTTATTGCAACATTTGGTGTGCGGTTGAGTGCGCGCAAAGATTTTGCCAAAACTGCACTGAACGGACAGAAAGACCCCAATGGCGCAAAGGGTAAGAATATGTGAATATTTGGTATTAACTGAGAGCCCGTTTCCCTTAAATGGTAAAAGTGAACTGCGTTTTCAAAGCAGAGTGTGTCACGTTTTACTGCCTGCTTCTGATTTATGAAGTTTTACGGGTCTTCAGCAGACACATATGGCCTGCACTCAAGATTTACGTTTAGTGAGTTGTTTGTCGTTTATTTTAATAGTACGACGACGGCCTTTCGCATTACGGCGCTATGGAGAGCCCATACGATCCACTTGGCAGACAAATGCAGTCTCTAAGCCACGCTCCGCACATGAACCACGGACCGTCGATGCACCAGTACCACGGAAATCATGTCATGTCGAACCACGTTATGGGTGCCGTCCCAGATGTTCACAAACGAGACAAAGATGCTATTTATGGGTATGTGTTGTGAATTGTGGATAACACTAACACTTTGTTTATTTTCTTCGTATCTTTCACTTAATAAGTGTGCGATTAGAAAAAATGCATGATTCAAATTTTGATTAGAATACTTTGATTGATTAAATTATGTACTGTTGTCATCATATGTCACCATAAATTATTAATTTTATTTTCGGAAAAAATTTTTCGTTCTAGTCATCCATTATTTCCATTATTGGCATTAATATTCGAGAAATGCGAATTAGCGACGTGTACGCCGCGGGAACCAGGCATTGCTGGTGGAGATGTCTGCTCGTCTGAATCGTTCAATGAAGACATCGCTGTGTTCGCCAAACAGGTAAACATTTCTCGCTGCAGAAGCAGAAATTTTCTATTTACGTATGAAAATGTGAAACTTATTCAAATTTATTTTTTCGCTGTGTTCTAAAATTTTGATTTGCATTTCATTTTACTTTTAGATTAGGCAAGAAAAACCATATTACGTACCAAATCCTGAATTAGATAGTCTTGTAAGTAACAAATAAAGCGTTAACAAAGCGTATGTTAAAAAAACGCAAATAACATTTGTTTTGTTTTGTATTCTGAAATATATAATAATTTTTCAAATTTATAATTTTTAATTTTCTGCTCTCTTTTATTGGCAGATGGTTCAAGCGATTCAAGTGTTAAGGTTTCATTTATTAGAATTAGAAAAGGTATATATTAAAAAAATTCAAACTCGCGCACACATGATAACAGCAATGGCAAAAATATTCTTTTTTTCTTTTCTTTTCTTTTTTGGCTTTTGATTGATTGCAATTAAAAGCTTATCATATTATGTATATTATTGCTTGTTCATGGCCTTGCATTTTGATTGTGAAGGATATTGTTATTTTTGGCTAAAAAATATGTTAGCGAACAGATACTATCATTGTGTGTACACTTTAACTACATTTTCGTTAGCAAAAACTTTTATTTATATAAGATTTTCAATGCATTCTCTATGCTATTGGGTTTGTATTTTCACGTAATATGTGATTAAACTTTTTTTCCCCGCAGATCAGAAAACGAAAATACTAGTATAAAAACGGTTTCCAAATCACTAGCCTTAGCCTCCAGTAACACCCCTTTAAAGAGAGGCTTCGTTTATAAGATGCAATATTTTTTTTAGACCGTATCTACTTATTTCTTCCTCTTATTTATCGCCACTATTTTGGAATACCAGCATTTTTTTTCTTGTTTGCCTCAATATCTTTAAAGCACAGAAACAATTTTTTCTACCGATGTTACTAGAGCTGAACTTGAAGTAAAAAAAATTTTTTATCACATAATACCATAATATCGATATTATTATTATTATTATTACTGTATTTTCCTCTATCTTTTGGTACATAAATATATAACTTAAGCCGAGTTTCATCTGGTATTTAGAGATCCCCACTTCAAGTGGGACTAATTATCAACATTTTCTTGTCAAAAACCCATCATTGAGAGTAAAGTCCAAATAGAGGGGTTGCAGTGACATGTCCTCCACCCTCCAACACACGTTTAACTCGCACTCATTCGATAGTCTTTTTTTTATATATAGTTTATTGTATGTATGCTACACTTTATAAGCTTTTCATATATACTACTTTTTATTATGATTAACAATTGATGGAGTATTCGAATGAATCGTGTTTTAATGAATTGTTCATTTTAGCACAACTCATTTGCTAGTAATTATTACATGACAACTTAAGCTTTCAATTTTTACCTTTAATTACAGCTGAATCACAAAAAATAAAATAACTGCAAAGCATGAACATAGCTTAATATTCTATAAATATTTTAATTATACATAATATTGATTACTTTTAGAAAAAAATTTTTTCTATTGCCATTAATATTATTGTGATTACAATTACTTTAAGTTAATGTGTTTTTTATTAGGTTCATGAATTATGCGACAATTTTTGCCAGCGTTACATCAGTTGTCTTAAAGGAAAAATGCCAATCGATTTAGTAATTGACGAAAGGGATACTAAACCTGGTGATTTAGGGGATAATAATAACAGTTCGAGTAATGGGAGCGGAGGTCCGGGCGCTGGAATGGGTGGTGCCAGCAATGGCGGTCGCGGTGGCAGCGCTGATCCGGGACATCATTCGGACAGCGCGTCGACTCCAGACCATCAAGTAAGCGATTCCGCAATTATTCTCTCTTGCGTTTGTTTGTACTTTACTTTTTTTCTGTACAAAATTAATGATTCGCGCGCATCTGTATTCGCAACCGTTTATTAGTTCTAATATATAGCACCTGTATTTTAAATTACATAAATAAAAATAATTTATATGCTGTTGTATTAGTGAAAGCGTAGGACAGATACGATTGTTTGTACGCAATATACAATTTTTTAGTTATATTGGCTTAAGCAAACACTTGAATGTTTCATTGTTCGAATGTTCACATGACTTCACTGTTAGCTACTAACTTCGGTTTAGACTAAAATGCCATTTAAAAAGAGAACCTCTTGTGTTAATTTGAGTGTTTGTTACCTGCTGGCTGTTTGGAAACACTTCAATCATTTTCACGAGCATCCGTTATCTGACAGTTTATGGCTAAACTTAAACATTGTTTTTACTTATTATACCCTAAAAGTTACATAAAATGCATAGTTGTTTATAGAAATGAATTAAGTTCAGTATCAATAGTAAACGTTATATCGCTATAAAATAGTATAATTTATCTTAGCATGCAATCTAGTAGTCAATTATTAGTTGCATCTTATCTATTATTCAGGATTAAGTTACTTAGAATATGTAGTATGGCTTATGTCTTATTGACTTTATAACGTTATAATACTTTATTAGTGCTCTCTTTTTGCCATTCTAATCAACAGTGATAATTCATAATCAAAGAGTGTGTGAGAAACAAAATGCGAATAAATTAACTGTTGATAATAAATATGCCTTAGTTTGATATACAGTAGCAGTCGTTAGTTTGTACTGTACTGTACTGTTACAGTACTACCTGTCGCAACAATGATATATTGTTTAAATACAACCACTGATGTCTTGTTGATCAAAACTCTTTTCTCTCTCACTTTTATTACCCATTATATGACCAAACGTAGAGATAAAAAAGCTCATCACAGTGTCTGCAATACACTAAACACAAACCAATAATAATAATAGTAATAATAAGGAACTTATAAATTACGGGCAATCAGTTATACACACACATATATGCTGTATATTCACGTGCTTTTAAAAGTGTCATATTATAGGTGTTGTAAATTAGGCAAACATATTTGTGAGCTTTCTTATCGAGTTAACACCAACAAAAAGGTGATAACAGGGATCTATTTAAGTTGCGTTCAATATATTGCTCAGACTGTCAACCGAACCAAAGACTTGCTGACTAGTGAGCAAAACTGATAACACATTTACTGAACTTTGAATTCGCGGGATTACGCTACGAACGCAGAATTGTGAATAAGATAATCATAAACACTCGAGTAGTGATAATTACTAAACAATAGAGAAAATAGTAAGAACACAAAAATAATTGTTATTTTCCAAGTTTACAATTGACACCTTTTTTATTTAAATGTTCATTGAGCCATAACTTAAAGAAAAAAGTTAAAATATAGCGATAGTGTGTGTTGAGAGTTGTTAGAGACCACTGTATTTTATGATGCTTTATGATGC
>JAQIVF010000747.1:0-18467 GCA_034698365.1 Steganacarus magnus
ATTTGATTTAAGAACTCGATTTCAATTCTATTACAGACTAAAGTTTCGATCTTAACTGTGTTTATTGATGATGGAAAGAACAGTCCACATGAGCTGCATATTATTGTAGGACCAAATTTAATATTTTTTTCGTATTGAAAGCATAAATCTTCGAAAGTGATCACATCTTTAAGAATTATTCGAGCGAGTTTTCGAGCGATTGTGTTATCTTCCTGTTCTTCATAACGTCGTTTGAGATTATATCTTGCAAGACGATGGGCATAAGAATCATTTACTCGTTCCTGTTGCCGTCGATCTTCATCTAGTCTTGCAAGTCGATGGGCTTCTGTATTGTTCTGCTGTTCTAAGTTTCGTCGTTCTTCATCTAGTCTTGCAAGACGATGGGCATCAGAATCCTTTACTCGTTCCTGTTGTCGTCGATCTTCATCTAGTCTCGCAAGTCGATGGGCTTCTGTATTGTTCTGCTGTTCTAAGTGTCGCCGTTCTTCATCTAGTCTTGCAAGACGATGGGCATCAGAATTCTTTACTTGTTCCTGTTGTCGTCGTTCATCATCACGCCTTGCCTGACGGTGCGCCTCTTTGTCCTTTTTCTGGATTAACTGACGTTGTTCTTCATTTCGATTTTTACGTAATCTTCTCATTCTTTCTTTAGCTTTAAGTTTTAGTGACTCTTGTTTTGATAAATTATTGTCTTCCATGGTGAATTTAATGATAATTGTGAGATAATATTAACACATATTAAACACAATATTAACATCAAATATAATAAATAAAAATTATTAATTTTGATAGTAAGATAAATTATTTTGCATTTGAATTTAAATTGAATTAAATGCTTCTTGACATTTAAGTCGTTTTTAATCATACATAACTTAATAAACGTTAAATTCGTAATTAATATTAAAATAATGAATACTTAATACTATACACGTATACAACGCATAATATTATTGTTTAATGCACGTTAATTACGATTAATTTAATTTAATGAACAGCAAAAAACATTTTGATTACACAAACGCATGAATATAAAATATAAAATTTAATATAAAACTCTTTTATACCGAATAACTTTCGGATATTATCTCTCCGTAATATCGTGAATAAAATTTAAATGATTTATGTGCTGGAAAACAAAATTTTGAAACTATTTCTCGAGAAACACTAACATCATTACATTAACCCGTCGATGAAATGGAATATATTGGTTGAGAATAATGTGTTACAAATCGCGTTATTAGCTATCGATGACACCGCAACCAGAAATCGCATCATTATTAAAGCGATGCAAAACACCGAAAACGTTTTGAACAATTTTCCGAAAATAGGTGGTTGCGATGAAGGACTTGCATTATTGGATATACTTTGTTGGAAGACTGATCGAGTTATTAGAGATACTAAAACTGGCCACAAATGGTGCACTTAATTGGTCACAGAATCAGTTGATCAACAGAATCGAAAGTTATATTTATAAGACGCATATCACTGTCAATCGGTTTTTTAACTTTGTTGACTCTGAAAAGTCGTTTGCGAAGACGTTACTACTATTTCCGCATCCATTCTACTTGAATGGCAAGTGTTTCGAGAATTTTTACATGAAACATTTTTCGCGCAGTTCCCTAAACAGTCATATTCACCAAATCTGCAATTTCTTACATCGAGAAGTAATTCGTACTATTTATTGGCGAAAAAGCTGGACATATCGGCGAAATTCATAAACACAACGATGTCGGAAGTTTTGTACTATATATCTTCGGTAAATCGGCACTCAATGATGTCGGTGTCGGTAATTATACGGCACAAACTTTCAGTCAAAACTTATGCGACATTTGGAACCTGCAGTCTCAGTGGCATAACAGCTTTACAACTATTAACGATGTGTTACAACACGAAGGAAATTAATATTCTGCCTCTTATGTCAGTTTAATTAGTAATAGTAGTGATGCAAGAGAATTTAGCTATGATTTAGCGCAAGTGTGTCCAATAGAGACTATCGATAAGAGTTGGTTCAGAAGGTTATCGTTCAATAGAGAAAATAATAGTTTAGACTTAATTGACGTCTACGAGTTAACTGAATGGAAAAAAATCATTTTCTATTAATTTAAAACTGTTTTGAATTCATATAACTTGGCTTCGAATCAGTTAACGCTCATCAATACTAATAAGATGTTAATTATCAACTTTTACGGCAAGATATTTGATGTTAGCGTTAAAAAGCGTGAACTAACTGATCAGAAGTTGATAAACAATTGGAGAAACGTTTTATCGCGTGTTGTCTTTAAAGCGAAAATCGGAAAATATTTATCTTACTAGAGAAATCACTTCCAAGGTTACCCATTCTTGAGAATCAATGTACGTGAAAATTGTAATAAATATAAATGACATCAATAATAAATTTTATGTTGGAACTATACTAATTTAATTTAAAATAAATCCTGTTTAATAATAGCTAATTAAAATACAATTTACTACTTTTATTGAAAATTACCACTGATTCACATTTTTATATGTATTAAACTCTCAATACTAAAGAACTACGGTTTTAGTTGACAGTTTCTAATAAATCGAATTGTATGATCAGATTCATTATTACCCTTGATTTCGATCCCTTTCTTCGTTTTTACATTTTAATTAACGGAATAATACTAATTTCAATGCCTTCAACTGATCAAAAGCGAATAAACGATTATAGACATTCTAAAAAATTTGCGAATCAACTCTACAAATCATTTGTACACCTGTTTGTAACTCAATAATTGTTTTAATGAAATAAAAAACTAATCAATGAATTTTATTTCGAATAATCAAATTTTAAAGAATAATTTAACAATAATTTTTTAAATTTTGAATTTTCTATATACTGTGACAGCTGATGTCACAAAACAATTGAATGAAAACGAACACTGAATTGAAATCAAAAATTTTATTTTTTTAAAATTGAAAGCGTGTTGAATGTGAGGGTTTTGATGACACGTACGTGTCAATCAAAGTACAAATTTTGAGAGAGAGAGAGTAAATTGAAAAAGGGGTCCTTTTATAACGACAAAAAGGGTTGGATAGCGTTCACTCTAGGGATGCAATATCCCCCCGAAGAAATCCATCACTTTTTGGAAGGACCCTGCTTTGACGCCAACTTCTCGAAACTTTCGAACGCTGCTTGCTGACGCTCGTTGTATAGACATTGATTTTCTTCAAGTGCTTCCCGTTCTCTGCGCTCGGCCTCTGCTTTCTCCGCTCCTTGGCGCTTGAGTTTGTTCACCAGTTTGTAACTCAATAATTGTTTTAATGAAATAAAAAACAAATCAATGAATTTTATTTCCAATAATCAAATTTTAAAGAATAATTTAACAATAATTTTTTAAATTTTGAATTTTCTATATACTTGTCTAAAAAATTACATTAGTTATTTGGTTGGTTGTTTGGTGGATTGTTTAGTATAAAGATTCTATCGATTTTACCCTCAACCTTTTCCCTTTGTTGCATCATCTTTTGAAACTTTTACCATTGTTATTTTACAGCTATCCTCGCCCTATACCAACCAAATCCAATAAACGGTGACTTAATTGTAAATGTAGTCGCTTGTGATGTAGATCGTGTTGTTTTTTACATTTTCTTATTAGATTTGTTTGATGCACTCATTTAAATAATATTCACAATTTAAAACATTAACTTGTGAAACGTTTTATTGATTTTCTTAAGAGAAAGATTCGACTTAATATATGAATTATTTAATACAATGTGGAAGAGGATTTTTGAGGTTTATAATAGCCAGAGGTAAAATTCATATCACGTTTTAAGTTATAATTTAAAGTAGTTGAACTTTTGAACGCAATGAGGAAATGTTCCAAATTTTTTTAGAAGTATATAAACTTGTTTTCATTTATTTTCATAAAAAACGACTAATTTAATTATCGATTTTAAAAAATCATACATGATTAATCAAAATTTAAATTATCAATTATTTTCTACTATTAATTATATACAATTTAATATAATAAAATTTACGGTAGGTCACTGTGTATTGCTTAAATAAATTAAAAATACAAATTAAATTTTGAATTTTGCATTGTAATTTATGTATTACCAAAGTTCATTACTCTTAAGTTTTATTCAACAAACACTATTTCTTCATCACTCTCTCAATCACTGACACACTCTCTATTTCCCTTTTTCATTCTCTCAAGTAGTCATTCACAGAACTCTCTCACTCACTCATACTTTATCTCATACAAGCACATAAACATAACCTATATTTTCAATTACACCCACACACACACACACACATACTTACACTTCCTATAAATCAGAAAAAATGGAAAACTCTATTTCAAAATCAAATTCAAAATTTTATTTACTAAAACCAATAAAATAGAAAAACAGTAAATCAAAAAAATCAATATTAAAAATAGATTTATAAAAGGTTACCGTCACCGAGTAAAAAAATTTTTTTTTAATTTAGATCAGTTTAAATAAAACTAGTAACAAATCATTTCTTTTCGACATTCCAATAACGAGTCGACAAACGAGAAGTATTTGCTCCATCGCATATATTTGCAATAAATATAATTGCCCTTTGCTTGCAGTCGGTGCAAATTATCGGTTGCTGTCCGTTAAAGATTGTAAGCTTTTTATAGACTCGCAGTCCACTGAGAATATCCAAATACATTTTTGGCTATGCGGAATTTTCTCATCCTCATATATACAGACGAAAAACGTGAGTTGAATAAACTTAAGGGTTATAAACTTGAGTAAAACATTAATAACGTAGCAAAAATCAAAATATTAATCAATTTTACAATTATGTTATCAACCACCGTGGATATTAAGATATCAAAATGTGCACAAATGTAGAAAATAATGTATTTATCAAAAATTAAATAATCATTAATTTTTTTAAAACACGATTATTCTATTAGTTATTTTTTAGGGAAATGAATTAAAACAAGTTTATATACTTCAGAAAAAATTTGGAATGTTTCCGAATTGAGTTCAATAGTTCAAAAACTTTAAATTTTAACTTAAAACGTGACATGAATTTTACTTCTGGCTATTATACCTTAAGTAAACATAAAGAACTTCGCAAAAATCAAAATTTTTATTTTATATTTCAAATTATTTTACATTTAGGTTATAACTTATATTGACCGTAGATTTTATTATATAAAAATGTACAGATATAAAAGTCAAAAATAATACTTATATCAAAAATTAAAGAATCATTAATGATTTTTTTAAATACAAATATTCATTTAGTCATTTTATATGAAAAAAAGGTTTTTTCGAAATTTTACGCATAGTATTAATGTATTAAAGTTTAATTAAAATTTAATCTAAGAAAAAAGACATAGAGCAAATTTCAGGAAAATGTGTTAAAATAAACAAGCGCTTTGCTTACATATTAATTCTATAAATTCGTTTATTAGTATTTATTAATAGCATAATAGTGTTTTTTCAGTTTCTTCAAGAATTTAAAGTTTATTTGTTACAAAATATTACTTATAACTTCAATTTATATTTATTTAATAATAACTAAATAACAAGTCATTTATTATTAATGATATATTTGTTTAATAACACTTATGGTGTCATTTATTTATTTTTATTTCACGAAAAATATAATTAATTGAACTCTAGTTTAATTAATTATATCTGAATTGTTTGATTCACTATGCTTTTTTATTCATACTAATATTAGTATATGTATCAATAATTCATTTAAGTATGTTTATATCATACGAACTGTTATTTATTTTAGGCCATTTATTATTTTTGAAAAATTTGCTAATGTAGTCTTACACACCGCTTTCTTCGATCGGAAGTCGCACTGTTCTGGTGACAAACTTAAACATTGGTAAATTTTTAATTCCAAAAATTTCGTTTCGTTTATAAGGTTCGAATATCTTTGCTAAATGAAAAAAAGATTTTAATTTATAATCAAGAAAATTATCAAGAAAATATTCAAGTCAAACCTGTTCAATTGTACTTCCCCGAAATTATGACAACATTACAATGCCATTTTGTAATGTTTTGCGAACTTGCTGATTGCTTAGAAAGGACAAAAGCAATGCAATCATTTATTCCATTTAGATTATTGAGATTAAATATAATTTCTTTTGAAACTAGAGATGTTCGATGGTAATTCATGTGAACTGGTTTATTAATATTGTGAATAACTTTGTTTATTTCCAGAGGCCATGTTATTTTATTTATAATAATTTGATCGCTTTTATCGGCAGACAAATGTATGATTGCATCCAAAACAAACTTTGAAAATAAATTATGGGCCACATTTGACCTGTAAATTTAATCAAAAATTAATTTAATAAAAAACAATAATTGAATTTTTTACTTTTGTATTGAAAAAGTTGGATAAGTTTTCATCAGGTTTTTCAATAAATTCATGAAAAATTTGATGATTTTTCATAAAGCTTTCTAAAAATTTTTTGTCTTAACCTATCCACTATGCTATTAATTGCTGATTCATTTTTTCTCGATTCTCTTGGTATTCTTTTATGAAATTTAGGCGTAAGTAATCATATGATACTAAATGATACTCGCGCTTATGACCTGACCATTTTACAAAGAAATATTCAGTGTATTCCTCAGTAGCACAGTCGCATAGCTGTGCTTCTATTCTACACGGATGATCGTATTATTTACCATCGAATTCGTCAACCCTGAGATTTTTTTTGACATAATCTCTGCAATATTTCATCTATTTAGATGTTGAAATTAAAAAATCCATTCTTAATTTTACATTTTACCATTCTGAATTCAAAAGTTAAAGAATTTATTATTTAATTTGTTATTATTTACTAAAGTTATTAAGATTTCTGTAGCTAATTTGATCCCTGAAATATTTTTTCCATTTTTTGGCGCCATTGTGTATAATTAATTGATGTTTTCTATAAAAATTAATAATTATTGATGAAATAAAATTTTATATTTAATATATTACTTATTGGAGTTGCCATCTTTCTTTTTTTTTGTTTTTTTCCAATCCCTTTTGTAGTTCTCGCGAATAGTATATTTCATTAACGATAGAACATTGTGTAGTGATTCTCGCATCGAAAAACGAGTCACTGCTTGACCAAGTACTTATATTAGAATAATTGGAAACAGAAAATCCTGAACTCGGTCTTGAACTCGAGTAAGAAAAACTCGAATTTATTGATCCACGTGATTAACGCGATGAATAAGATTTTCCTGTCCTTTTTTCAAATAAAAAGTTTAAAAGAATATTTATATAATAAAAATACTTATATTTTTAAAAGAATATTTATTGTTTAATTAATAAAATTCACAAAACTTCACAAAAATTTTCTCAAAGAAAAAATTATTTTTCAAAAACTTAATCAAAACTTTGACAAAACAAATATTTTGAGTAAATATAACGAACTTTTTTTCTGTTTATTTAGTTTTTTTTGTCGTGCTAATTTTTTCAATCATTATATGTTAATTTTCAGGAAAAATTTTGAAAAATAAAGATTATGTTTTAAGAGTAATTATTCTTATACCTTATTGCAATAAAAAATTGTATAATTAAATGAATTTAAAAGTTAATCTTAATTTATTCAAACTTATCATTAATATTATCTATCTGAGAATATAATTGCACGATTTTATGTATTCTCTGATTGTGTAATTTATTTATTATCACATTTTTTTATCATAGAGAGATAAAAAATAAGCTTAATTGGTTTTCATTGGTAAAAAAATTAATGCTAGTTGTGGTGTGATGAATACAAACGCACGTTTTAACAGAAATCAATAGTATAACATCTAACATGCAAATTATACAGCAATACGTTGCGTTTGATTTAATATCTGAAATTTGAAGACAATTTCATAACAGGTGGATATATGCCGGCGAATATCGGCAACACATTTAACTAACATCCGAACTGAATAACTACAATATTTATGATAACACAATGTTTTGGGTATCGATATAATGCCACAAAACAAATATAAGTTTAGAAGTTATTAATCCTTTTTTATCTGACTTCGATAGAAAATTGTCAGATATATGGATTTGATTTTGTCCTTCTGTCACGCTCTCTGATAGTAGGCATTTTTAATTGGAAAAAAAGTCAAAATAGAAGCTTTTTAAGCGAAAAAATGTCAAAATAGGAGGATTTTTTAGCGAAAAAACAACAATTTAGGAGGATTTTTTAAGCGGCATTTTGTATGGAAATGCATGAAAAGTTTTTGTTAGTGGCAGGGCCAGTGTATAATATTTGTTTGTGGTATGGCAACTGTATAAATTTTTTGTTAGTGGAAGGGTCACTGTATATTTTTTTAGCGGCAGGGCCACTGTAGAATTTTGGTTAGTGGCAGGGCCACTGTAAAATAATTTGTGCGCAAACTTTGTGGCTAGCGAACTTAGTGAGCAAGCGACCAATAATATTCACAATTAGTAAAATCTAGAACAAAAATTTAAATTAACAATGTCAGTTAACATGACCGTTTTGATCTTGTTTTGAATATATTTGCATATAAATTAATTTGTGTTAATTAAATATTTATATTTAATATATTTTCCTTGAGAAACTAAAATACCAATTGTTATTTGATTTATTTGTAAAATCTAGGTTGAATTCTTTAGGATCAACTTTAATATTAATCACCCCACAAAATTTGACAGTTTTAATTAATTTCAGATAAAATTCTGCTATAAAGCGTAAGGGTCTATGAGAAAACATAAAAAATGACAATCTAATTTTCGAGTTTAAAAATTTTCATCCTTCCTTAAATCGAATTTGTTAATTTTAACTAATTTTAGAATTAACCCTTTATAGAATAAGATAAAAATAACGATTGCCGGACAATGAGTTATTAGCAAAAGAAATTAAAATCTAATAAAAAAATTTTCAAAATTTTTATATGTAATTTGTTTTAAACTTTAATGATAGTTATGGTGTGATGAATACAAAAGCAAGTTTTAATAGAAATTTATATTATAACATCTAAGGCCTTGCGATTTATAGAGCAATACGATTTGTTTGATTTAATAAGCATTTCATATAACGAGAAATTAAAACTAAAATTGTCGAAAATCAAACAAATTAAATTGCACCCCTAGAGTGCAGCTGCGAGCGCTGTCCACACCTTTTTGTCCATATAAAAGGACCCTTTTTTCAATTTGCTCTCTCTCTTAATTTTTGTTTTCACAGATAACACATTCGTGTTATCACACTCCAGTTTTTGTAACGCATTGCGTTTTATTTAATAAATTTTTCTTCAATTCATTCATTCATTCATTCATTCATTTCAATTGTTTTGTGACATCAACGGTCACAATTTGGCGCAGTCTTTAGGATACGACTTGATTTGAAAGACAAAAGAATCGAAACGCGTGAAAACACAAAACCGCATTTCTCCAAACAAAGAAATCAATGGCGAAACGGAAACAAAGAGCGGCAGCGAAATCTCAAACTCAAACTCCAATGCAAACTCGCAGTTCAACACGTGCCTCAACAACTCAGACCACTCAACAGCAGACTTCTTCAGCAACAGCCGAAGACAACGTTTCGCAAACGAGCGACTCTGATCAGCAGGAAACACGTGGCCCGCAAACAGCAGTGATGCAACGTTTTGACTTCGGAGAACCTGTCCGAACACAAAGCACATCAGCACCAGTTCGGAAAACAACGGGCAAACTGTGCGAGAGTTTCACGGGAAGTGATGGTTTGATCCGAATCGAAGATTGGATCATCATTTTCGAAATCACAACTCCAGACTGGACTGACAAAGAACGGATCAGTGCGGTATGTCGTCATCTCACTGGAGAGGCAACGCGATGGCTCGTTCGCGAAGTCGCACCATTGATCCAAACGATGTCATGGAATGAGTTCAAACGCAAAGCAATTGTTCGGTTCGGGAGACCAACACGAAATCCATTGGAAGAGGCAATCGAAAGACTTCAACGAAGTGGCGAGACGATGGAGTCGTACTTCAACGACAAGCGACGACTTCTTCAACTGGCTGGCGAAAGCGAAACGAATCAAGTCGCAATTCTGTCACGGGGACTTCAGGACCTGAACACAAGAAACCTCATTCGAGTGCAACTGCCAAAGACAGCTGAACAATGGTTGGAGATCGCACTTCAGATCGAAGACCCAAACGCACGAGGAACCAAAGTCAAAGAAGGACAAACGCATTAAGTCAAGGATGGAGGAAAGGGAAACAAAGGCAAAACGTGGGATCGAAACAAATCCCGTACTGAACTCGATTTCTCGAAACCACCGACGACTCCGTGTCCATTGTGCAGAGCGTTCCACGACAACAAACAGATGCATTGGCGAAAGGACTGTCCTCGACTCAAAGGGCACACAAAGGGATCAAACGCAAATTCAACATCGGGTTCGACGTCAAACAACAGCACGAACTCAATTCACGTGACACCACCCGTCACACTTGATGTTATGGTGAACGGTCAACCACTCAAACCTTTCCTCGATTCCGGCTCAACAATCACCGCAGTTTCAAAAGCAACAGCCGACCGCCTCAAACTTCGTTGGGATGCAAAGTCGTCAATTTCACTGACGCACATTGCAGGCACCACTGCAACATTGGGCGCTGTCGATGTCAACATTGAAATCGCTGGTCAATCGTTTCGAACAACGGTTCATGTTCTGAAAGACCTCTGTCACGACATGCTCATCGGCCTTGATCTCGCAAATCGAGCAAATCTTACAATCAATTTCGGAAACACAGCAATTATGCCAACAGCATCACCTTATCACACTCTCTCACACATGACCCACATCACGTCACAACCACAAATCGAGTCGAACTGATGTTTTCTCAAACAACGCAACGGATCTCGGACGAGTGCGTGACTGCCAACACAAAATCAGACTCAAAGCAGACGCCATTCCCGTCAACAAGCGACCTTTCCGAATGTCAGCACAACGAGAAAAGGAAGTCTTGAAACACGTGGACTCACTTCTGGCGGCCGGCGTCATTCGCAAATCACACTCAGAATGGGCGTCACCACTCTTCCTCGTCCCGAAAGCCGATGGATCGCTCAGACCAGTCATCGACTTCAGAGACGTCAACAAACACACAATTCCTGAACGACACCCGTTGCCTCGCATTCAAGATCTTATCGACCAACTCAAGGGATCAGCGGTGTTCACGAAACTGGACGTTGCGTGGAGTTTTTGGCAAATTCCACTTCATCCTGAGTCCATTGAAATCACCGCATTCGTTGTCCCAAACGGTCAGTATGAGTGGCTCACTCTTCCAATGGGTCTGATAAACAGCTCAAGCGTTTTTCAACGAGAGATGAGACGCATTCTCGCCGAATTCCTTCAAGAAGGCGTCGTTCAATTCGTGGATGATATACTCATTTACACAGAGACAGTGGATCAACATCTTAATCTGCTCAACCGAATCTTGACCCGTCTCGCACAAGAGGGAGTCAAACTGAGACGCGAAAAGTGCAAATTTCTGAAATCTGAAGTTACGTTCTTGGGTCATGTCATCTCAACGGGAAAGGTCAGGCATCCGAAGACAAAATCAAAGCGGTCAGCGACTTTCCAGTTCCAAAGACTGTGAAAAACGTCAAATCATTCGTTGGTCTTGCAAACTTCTTTCGCAACTTCGTTGAGAATTTCAGCACGACCTCATCGAGTCTCTCACACCTCACTAAGTTGAATGTTCCATTCCAATGGGGTACTGAACAGCAAAAGGCATTCGACACACTCAAGCTAAAACTCACTGAACCACCAGTTCTAACGATCTTCGACGCATCACTTCCGATCATACTCACAACAGATGCAAGCGGGTCTGGTCTGGGGGCGGTTCTGACTCAACGACGAGAAAACGGTGAACAACCCGTCGTCGCCCTCTGGTCGTGCAAACTCAATGAACATGAGGCGCGCTATTCCGCACCGGAATGGGAATGCTTGGCAGTCGTGAAAGCCGTCGAACACTTCAGAACGTACCTGGAAGGCGTCACCTTCGAGGTCATCTCTGACTGTTCGAGTCTACAGTGGCTCTTCAACGTCAAAAATCCTAATTCGAGGCAATTTCGATGGTCGATTCGTCTCAGCTGTTTCGATTTCAAAATCACTCATCGACCCGGCAAGAAAAACAAGGTCGCAGACGCCTTATCTCGAAACGCAGTCCTCCATTTCAAACCTAGTGTTCTGCACATCAATCCACACGAGTTTGCCAGCAAACAACACGAGATCGCCATTTATGATTTGCGAAAACCATAGT
Source organism: Steganacarus magnus (assembly GCA_034698365.1). Lineage (NCBI taxonomy): Eukaryota > Metazoa > Arthropoda > Arachnida > Sarcoptiformes > Steganacaridae > Steganacarus > Steganacarus magnus. Next base: position 12,232 of record JAQIVF010000747.1, read on the forward strand.
CACTCCACGGGCTCACATGTATTCGAATTCGTGGACAACATAAATTCGTTGTTCCGCCATCAGAAATCGAGAACACAATGCGCAGATTTCATGACGATATTGGTCATCAGGGGATTGAAAAAACATCACGAGCGATCCGTGCAAATCTTTGGTTCTCAAGTCTTGATCAAAGAGTGGCATCACATATTCGCAGTTGTCACGCATGCCAAATCGCCAAACAACCAAATGTTTCACTTCAAAAACCGTTTCATCCGGTTCCAATACCAGAGAATCCACGAGATGTGTGGGCCGCTGACTGCATTGTGATGGGATCTGCAGCACACAAAACATCAGCCAAATTCATCATCACAATTGTGGATTTGCATTCAAGGCATGTCTGGGCACGAACAGTGAAGCGTATCACTGCGGAAGCAACAATCGGGGCTATTAATGGCATCTTCGAAGATGTGGGACCACCTAAAGCTGTCCTCACAGATAACGGGACCAACTTCGTGTCGAAACGCTTCAAGAATTTCCTTGCATCAAATCGAGTCAAACATCTACTCACACCACCATATCGCAGCCAAGCTAATGGAGTTTGTGAACGAACGAAGAAATCAATTGTCACTGGACTGCGGGTTGCACTCATAGACCAACCAAAAGCAAGATGGTCATCACTCCTTCGATCGGTCGTCAAAAACCTCAATGAACAAAGTCATGACGTCACGGGTTTTCCACCTATGTTCCTGCAGTTCGGAATTGCTGTGAATGATGCTCAATGTGTCTCAGTTGAGGATGCCAGGCGACAAGCGTGCGAACGTTCGCGTGATCAACAACAGCAAACACAGGACAAACAGCTGTTGACATCAAAGGCCTCAGATTTTCAAATTGGAGACGCGGTCAGATACCGTTTGCCTCACAATCATCCGGAGCTCGGAAACAAGCTCAATGCGCGCTGGTGGGGTCCATGTCTCATCACAGAAAAGTTTGGATATGAGACTTTTCGTCTTCAACAAATCGATCTGAACAGCAATGAAATCATTCGCACCTTCACTTCACACGCCAATCTTTTATTGCCATATGTGTGGCTTACGGAAAACGATGACTCAACTCAGTTGACAACAGTGTCAGAAAATGACTCGAACAGAGCGCTCTTAACGTGTGACTCACAGTCAATAAATTCTAGTGACACTAAAGTCACAACACACTCAACAAATTTGATCTCAAAGAATGCAACGTGTGACTCATCTCGCTAGCAATTCGCAAAATTGTCAAACATTCAGGCGCAAACAAAAACATCCCCTGACTCTACGGCAACTCATTGGACGACACTGCAAAACAAACGCACAGCAACAAGAAGTTGTTCAAACTCAAGGACAACAAGTTTTAAAAAAGTGCAAAACTTCCTCCATTTCATTCATTTTCAATTTCGTGACATACCAGACCAACAAAATGTCAAAGAAAGACGATCAAAAGAAGACCATCGAGGAGCTCAATGAAAAGATCGCTCGGAATCGAAAACGCATCGACAACAATCCGAATCGCTTGCCAAGGATGACGCAATACATCCGACAACGGGAACTCGGCAATCACTCGCGCGCTGAAGAACTCGAACGAGTGCCTCGAGGTCGACGCCAAGTCGATGCCTCCGAATATCAGAAAGAAACATCGGAGGATTGGCAGAGGAAGCGAGACGAAACACGGCGCGAAATCGCCCGCCAAAATGAAGAGGAGTGGCGCGACACTTTGCATCGCGAGCGTGAGGCCAAACGTCAAGCAGCGGAAAAAGCGGAAGCCGAGAGAAAAGAACAGGAAGCACGCGAGGAAGAGCATCGTCGATTCGACGAGCGTCAGCGAGCAGCGACCGAAAGCTTCGAGAAGTTGGCGTCAAACAGCGTACTTCCAAAAAGTGATGGACTTCTTCCGGGGGGATATTTCACCCCTAGAGTGCAGCTGCGAGCGCTGTCCACCCTTTTTTGTCCATATAAAAGGACCCTTTTTTCAATTTGCTCTCTCTCTTAATTTTTGTTTTCACAGATAACACGTTCGTGTTATCACACTCCAGTTTTTGTAACGCATTGCGTTTTATTCAATAAATTTTTCTTCAATTCATTCATTCATTCATTGTAGCGTTCAGGATTTATAGCGTTAATAATTTTTAATTTCTAAAGTCCTTCACACAAAATGCTAAAACTAAGTTAATAAGAAAAGAATGATATAAAAAAATCATAAAAATAAAGAATTAAATGTTTGTGAAAAATATTGAAAAATGAAAAAAATGAGTGAATTGTATCGTAAGTTAAAAGAAAAGAGTGTGGCAACTATTAATGAGATTAATGATAACAGTAGTGCACAAACACGACATCAAACAGTATTTGAACATAATTTAAATGTTTTAATCAATTTGTGTAACGAAATGTTAAATATTACTGACAGTAATGATGAGAAATTAAGTGATGATAACCGTAATAGTGGTACATTAATCAAATTAAAAAATTAATCAGAGAAATTAAAAAATTTCATTTTGAAAGTGAAAACAAGTGATAACATTATATTTGAGTGCGTATTTGATACAATAATTGTAGTAAACGGTCAAACGAAAAACAAAGCTGTATGGAACACATTCGAACACACACTGGAGAAAATCCATTCAAATGTCATCATCAGAAGTGTGATTTTAAAACATCGTACAAAAAAGTTTGAAAAATCACTTAAAATGTATGCATTCAGTGGTAAAATCCTTCTATATTACTAAAGTTAAATTTAAGAGTAAACTATATCGAAATAAAAAACAAAGTTCAGTAAAACGTGTATTTAAGTGCGATTGGAATGATTGTGATTTTCGCAGTATTTATTAGGCAAACCTCATTCGTCATAAACGCATACATACTGTGGTGAAGCAGGAATCACAGTTATTTCAGCTCTAATTACATTTTGCTATTACTTTTCAATACTACTCTATTTCTAAACCTGCATCGATTTTGTTTTTCCAGTTATTTGTTTACATTTTTTTATAATTTCAGTATATATAACGGTTAAAAAGGTTAAATAAAATTTGATAAGATTTTACCCATTTTAAAATTTTTTTAAACCATTGCTAAGATACCATAATTGAATAAATTTATTTAGTTTCAATTTAAACGAAATTTTGTATTTTCTATAACTGGCTGTGTTAAGCACGGTTTCAAGTTACGTAGTGTTACGAGTTAATTGTGAGGTGTGTCGAATATTAAATACTCGTACAACTTTGTGCTCAGAGATACTGGTAGTTATGGCTTTCTTTTGCCGACAAATCAAATCATTGAAACTGGTATCGAAACGTGTTTCGCGTTAATAGGCGTTAACAAAATCTATAAAACCTAAGTTAACAGCAAAATAAATGATTATTATAATTAACTTTAAAATATAAATTTTATATATTATAATCTTATTATATTATCGATTTCAATAAATATCTATTTAATCAAAACTATATTTATTTGAAAGAAAACTATAAAATTTTGTGTATAAAACGCCATTATTTTACGGACCGATTACTGCTAATCTTTGCGATAAATACCACACAACTCGCGTGCAAACATTCTGATCGGATCAAAAAATCGGTCCGGGATTTAGGTTTTAAAAATTGTCGGGCTCGGGCTTGATGTTGTCGGGCCTAAAGATTTTCAATATTTCGGAGTCTAATACATATGTGAGAAGTAATAATAGAAAGTAATTAAAATTGAACTAATGAATTAAGTTCGTGCCAAAGTTGACACAAAGTTCATATTATTATTTTATTCACTAAAATTATTCACTAAAAATATACTGAAATTTCAGAACGAATAGTTCAGAGTAAACATTGACGTTTGCGATTGTATTGGGATGTCAAAAGTTCCGAGACTTTTAGATCTTCGCTTAAGACTCGAACTCGGACTCCGTTACTGGAGTTGAAGACTCTTGAAATATTTTGTAACAATTAATAATATAAGTTTAAAAGTAAATCGTAAAAAACTGTATACAAAGAAATATAAAAAAATTTAATTTTATAGGAAAAATATCTAAACTTATAAAAATTCAACACTAAATATTTTCTCTAAAATTTAGTTATTTAATTGAAAAAATAAAACAGTATTTATTATATCTTATATAGTAAGTAATTCTGAAAATTAAATAGCATTTAATTATAGTTTTATTACAATAGACATCTGTTGAATGAACGCTTAACTAAACTCGTAAACACACGTGTTATGCAATATTTGTTTCGAAAGTTTATGCAAACCACCTGTTAATCAATACACGTATGAAACTATTTGAACACACTTTGGATTTATACTAATTTTTAAAATGAGTGCATTTATATCAATGAATGAATTGTTTCGTAAGTTAAAGGAGAAAAGTTTGTCAATCATTAATAATATGAATGACAATAACAACAATAGTGATAATAGTGTTATACACGGTTACAGTGTATGCAAACCACCTGTTAATCAATGCATATATGAAACTATTTGAACACACTTTGGATTAATATTAATTTTTAAAATGAGTGCAATTATATCAATGAATGAATTGTTTCGTAAGTTAAAAGAGAAAAGTTTGTCAATCATTAATAATATGAATGACAATAACAACAATAGTGATAATAGTGATAATGTTATGTTTTCCACAATGAAATACTTGAGCATAACTTAAGTGTTTTGATTGCATTGTGCGATCAAAAGTTAAATATTAATAATAATAATAGTATAAGAAATGATGGTAAGGGTTAAGAATAGTGCGCCGCTCAGAATCGGGGGGCGATGTGATTTTTGGGTTCCCCAACTCGAGGGGAGCTCAAATATGTCGAAACTTTTTCGGGATTCCGCCCCGTTCCCGAGATATACCGATTTTTCGGTGAAAAGGTTTTTAGGGAATTTTAGCCCAACCCCGACCCCCACCCCCCCATATTGGGTATCGTTGGAAAGGTCTCGATGAGACCGACCCACCCCAACCACCCCCACCCCCCTCAGACCCCCCAATCAAAAGTTATTAGAGGAAATGTGTTTTGACACTTAAACACATGATATTTAGCAAGAATATTCTGAAAAAAATTTTATTATTGAAAATTATTGCAGAGGTCCGTCAGTGTTAACCGGGAATCACCGCGTGGAGGTGGACTTGACTTGAAACCCATAGACAAAGGACAAACATATAATTAAGACAGACATTTTTAATATTTTTGTATTTTTTAAAATTTTATATTTTTTTTTTGGTTGTTTTTTAACATTTTATATTTTTTTTTGGTTATTTTTTAACATTTTATATTTTTTTTGGTTATTTTTTTGAATTTTATGAAGTAAAAACCCGGACTATGTTTGTTAAAACACTCCCAGACACCAGTTTTTACTATGTAATTAATTAAACATCATTTCGATATTGTGAAACATCAGTATTAATAACAGTAATAGGATGTACATCAGAATTATTAGTTGGTTCAAATTGTAACGCATCATCGAATATTGGTAATAGAGCTGTATAATGTTGTTGATGAAATAGGACTCGCACAGGTTTCCGGAAATGTTCAATTGGTGGTGTACCGATGATTTTATATATATGAAAAAGTAGTAATCCGATAGCATTAAAAAGACAATCACCATTTCCAGTTGTTCTTACAGGCATATAATGATCTGTAAATCCCTTTGTCATTAACGCTTTTACTCCACTCACATCACTCCAAAAAAATGCCAAAAAGTTGAACATATTTAGCTTCTTGAATCCACCCAACTCGTTAAAAGAATCCGGAAACTCCATTTTGTCGATAATCGCGAATAATAATGATGATTTATGTGTATATCTGCGTGATATACGTAAATTGTCAGTTTATAATTCTCAATTTAATCAAACAGGGCATAGATCTGGAAATCATTGTAGCCCGGAAGGCATTTGTTAGATGTGGCGAACTCTTTTCAGTCATCTATGGCGAGATTTTATCTCAGCCGTGCTCATCTCGGCTATACGGGACCTGCCACCCAATGGGCGAACAGTGCCGACCATACTGCTGCCCAGTTGCCACCTCTGGGTATATGGCGGCCGGCCCACACCCAACACAACACCTTTTTTATATCTCTTTCTCTCTCTCTCACCTTTACTCTCTGACTGCCTGATTGCAAATGGCATACAAATGCTATTTGTGAAACATATGTTCACATATACCATGTGTACCATGTGTTTAAGTGTCAAAACACATTTCCTCTAATAACTTTTGAAAGGGGGGTCTGAGGGGGGTGGGGGTGGTT
>JAQIVF010000748.1:0-18459 GCA_034698365.1 Steganacarus magnus
AGTAAAACTCAAAATAAACACAAAAGAAAAAGAAAAAGAAAAGTAAAATTAAAAAAGTGGAAATCAACAACACTACTTTTATTTTATTTGTTTGTCTGCTTTATAATTAAAATACAACTTAATATAAATTTAATTTTTAAAAGTTTTTATTATAATTTAATTTCAATTCAATTCTAAGTTTTGACATTAATATATTTTATTTTCAATTTAATTTGAATTTTATTTTGGAAAATATTTTTAATTATATTTTATTTCTCTTTACATAATTCGAAAGTTTATTTAATAAATCATTTTTTTCATGTTCAATTGAAACTTGAAGCACCAAATTAAATTATTCCTTAAGAAAATAAAAAATTGAAATCCTAAACTGTGATACGCGCGAAACGTACCACACGTGCTCGTAACGCGTCCTCAACCGAATACCCGATTCGATGACTTCCAGCCAATGAGTATGCGTCGCTGACCGCTACACCACCAGTAATCGCTCGACTGTGTTGTGTGTAGTGTCGTGCGTCGCTTACCACTTTATAAATATATAAAATTATTAGCGTTATTTTAAACTCTGTTAAACGACTGTTGAGTTCGAACTCTCGATTAATAAAATGAGTTACACTAAAATGCGTTACAAATATTTCTTTATTTCACTTAAAGTGATACTTCGTAAAGTAAGTATGATTCTAACAACTATATTCAAATTACACACTCTTTTATAATAAAATATTTAAAAAAAACAATAATACAATTATCGCGAAATCTATTAAATAATATTTTAAATGGAGATTTACTTAAAATAAGGTTTTTCGCGTGTTTTCAGGGTTCGCTCACAAAAACTAAAATATATTGAAAATCATATGATCAAACCTTGTGAAAAAAATGACATTATGATTTGTAGTGATTTTTAAATTTATAATTTTTAAAAATATTTTGAATTTTAATTAAGATTAAAAAAAATTAAAAATGAAATTTAAATTAATTCAGAGAAAAACATGCAAACTGAAATGTATTTTAAAGCAATTATCTTAATATATAAGAATTAAAATGCAATTTATACAAATATTTTTGTTTAAATAAATTGTAATATTAAGGGTTGAAAATAAATGAAGTAGAGCTCATGAAAATTGTGTTTACTCTTCAAGTGCTGAATACAAAATTTTGATTCTAATATTCTAATGTATTGAAACTAGTTTTGTTTCCATATAATATTTCTAATTTCGATTAGATTTCTATTTCAATTATTTAATAAAATTTCATTTCAGTTAAATATCTATTTCAATATTGATTTTTTCGTTATATTTCATTTATATTTCTATTTCTATATTAATTTCTATTTTAATTTCATTTTTAAACTATTTATATTTGTGCAGTCTCTTAAGTAACAAACATAACAAAACTTATCAAATAATGAAAATTATCTTCTCATACAGCAACTGTATGTAGGTTTGTTTTTTAGTGATTTTAAAGATGATTGTGTTCGTGACTCTAAGGTTTTGTCGAAATCAGAAAAGCCTGATATTTCATGTGAAAATAAACTCATAGTATATAAACTGCAATTTTTCCAAATATACAAAATTGACTTTAATAAGTCTTATTTAAAAACAATATCTATATTTTAATAATATCTCACTTCATATTAAAATTTTGAAGATAAATGTATGTTATTTTATTAAATATGATGTTTTTACTGTTTCAAAATTACATGTGTATGTTATAAAGCATAGTTGCACAGAGGGGGGTCTTGCCTTGGTCTAGACCCCACCTAGAAAAATCGAGATTTGAAAAATTGTCGGTTAAATCCTATGAGTTTTTGAGACCCCTGTAATTTTTAGCAAAAATGAGAAAAAATTGTTTAAATCCGGTGAGATTTGACACCCCCAAAGAATTTTGAGAATTTTTGTTGTAGTACCCCCCTAGAGGTTTGGAGTTTGTGCAACTATTGTTATAAATTATGGAAGAGGCAGTCTTCTTGGACTTAAGAGGACTGTGAATTTATAGACAAGTGGACAGACAAACATTGTCAAAACTTATGTTTATTAATCTTTTATAATTAATTGGTAAGACAAAAACTAATTCATTAATATAAAATATAAAGTTTTAAATTTCCAAATAATATAAAACTAAAGAAAAAAATATTACATTGAAAAATTATAAATTAAATTTCTTTTATAAAATATTGGTCCTGTAAATGTCTTCCAATTAATAAATAATACATTTTCAGGTACAGGTATTGTTTTATATTAAAATTAATATTGCAGTTTAAGATAATTCTTAATAAAGAAATTTTAACATTTTGATATTTGATAAAATATTTTTTAATTTTATTAAAATTTTGATTTTATTTAAAATAATTAACATGAGCTTTGTTTTTTCAGTAAGTTATATTAAATCTATATAATTTTTAAATTAAGTAAAATTTGATTGAATTTAATTATTTTATACTTTTTCGTTGATTTTAATATTTGCGAAAACTATAAGTATATATTCAATTTGTTTGAAATGTTATATTTGCAGATCGTTTACATAATAGCACGTGCAAACAAAGTTTTAATTGATTAAAAATAGACTGTATTATATTTTATCTAAGAATTTTATTGTTTTTATAATATTCCAATAAATTAAAACTATTGCTTTCCTTGACGAATTGGAATCGTCACCATAACTTCATAAACAAGTACGCGATGCAACAAAAAGGACAAAGAATTGATGGAAGTAATACGGCACAAACAGTCTGGTTGGCCGTAAGATAAATGTCCAAATAATGGCATGAAGCCTTAATACCGCCAGCGAACTGACCTAAGATAGGCCGATGGTTGTATAATGCTGGAACTTCGTCTCGTTATTCCATCAAGTCTTCGCAAGCAAGTCCTAGCTTCGATACACGAAAAGCATACTGGTATAGTTCGCATGAAGTCTATAGCAAGAAGTTATGTATGGTGGCCGAACATTGATGCTGCTGTGGAGGAAATGGCCAAAGCCTGTAGCAATTGTGCAAAAGTTCAATCAGCACCACCAACAGCTTCGGTTCATCTATGGTCATATCCAGAACGTCCTTAACAGAGAAAAAATATTGACTTATGTGTTCTACTTCATGAAAAAATATGGCTCGTAGTGGTATATGCATATTCTAAATGGTTTAAAGTGGATTATTACGCATTAATGCCAAATTAAAAGCAAGTAACCCTTTCGCTTCTAAAGATTTTCGCTCGTTTTGGTTTGCCTAAGGAACTTGTTTCGGATAATGGTAGGCAATTCACTTTATTAACATTCTCCATATTTTGTAAAGAACGTGGTATCAAGCATCGATTTACAGCGCCATACCATCCAGATTCAATTGGCGAAACTGAACGTTTCGTTCGAGTTTTTAAAGACAGTATGATGTAAACAAGAGGCTTTTTTTGGTGAAAAGATTTATTGATAGTAGGTTTTTTTGTTGAAAAAATTTAATTATAGGAGGCTTTATTGGTGAAAAAATTTATTTACAGTAGGTTTTTTTGTTGAAAAAATTTAATTATAGGAGGCTTTTTTGGTGGAAAAATTTGTTTATAGGAGTTTTTTTCGAAAGCTATTTTTACCTTTAAGAAATTTTATATAAAAATATTTTTAGTTTAATTAGTTGTTAATCCGTCTGTCCGTCCGTCCGTGTGACCGCAGCAATCTTAAGTCCAAGAAGTCTGCGACTTACAAGCTATATCTTTATACTTTTAAAAAAGGAGACAACTTTATATTAGTTGACACGTTATAAAATTACTAGGAGTAAAAATACGCTAAATTAAAAGTTATTAAAATGGTTTTAACCTAACTATTTATTAAAGAGATATCTTGCGAATGTGTCGTATTAAGTGTTGAGCACTGGTATCTTTGCAAGCAAACAATCGAAATCTTACAGTCAACTAGTTGGTTTGTGTGTCCCACTGGTCGGTGGCGAGATCTGGAGAAAGGGTCTGCCAACTTGGTCCACGGTGTCTGTGAAAGCAGACCACCGATATCCAGTGACTCCTGACTATGTCATAATCGAGCGCATACCGAAAGAGAGTTGGTTGGTGCGTCCCACTGGTCGGTGGTGAGCTCTGGAGAAAGGGTCTGCCAACTTGGTCCACGGTGTCTGTTAAAGCGATGATTTTAACATATTCATAATTTAAAGTTATTAAAAGTAAAATTTGTACAGACAATAACTTTGTTGTTTCATAAAATTGAGAACATTTTTAAAACTTTATTCAATAAATTCCAATATGTTTCAATGATTAAAAATCTTTAAAAGTATTTTTTTTACAACAACATTGATAACTTTTCGCATTTTTAATCCAATATCAACCATCTCATAGGAGTAGAATTCCATCTTATGTAAATATCTAGCTCTAAGTTTTAATTTATCGATAAATCTTTTTGAATTATCTTCAAAAATTTGCATTTTTATTGGAGATTTTTGTCAATTTTTGAGCAATTATTCTTGAATTTGTCATAAGAAACATATATTTGTTTAATTACATCATTAATGTTTAAAATTATGACATGTGTAAAGAATTGTATATGAAAAATTTTGTTATTCAAATTATTGTCTAAATATTTGTCTCAATATCGTTATTCCTTTTATATTGTTTGAGGAATTATTTGATTTTATTGCTATTACTTTGTCTATTATTCCATATTCATTAAATGTTTGCAACAAGCCTCTTTAATTTGTTAATCACTAATTAACATTTATCATGGCCCTACCACTAATAAAAAATATATAATCGCACTTTCATTAACAAACAAAATCGATACAGTCATAATATCTGACTTCGAATTTATATATTTGTTTGACATATGGATATTATTTTATTAAATACAATTATTAGTGGTCGATTGCTCAATACGTTCGATCGTTTCACTATTAATGTAATTTTAATTTTAATCTGATATAATAAACCTAATAGTTTAAAGTTTAAATGGTTAAAAAAATTAAATTCCGTTTGCCATGCCAGCTACAAAAATTATACTACGGTCCTGCCACTAACAAGATATTTAATGTTCCTGACACTCAATACGGGATCTTAACTATATTACCGCCAAAAGGGTAACACGGACGCACGCATAGACAATCTCAATTCCGAAAAGATAAAAAATATATAATGGCACTGCTTCTAACATAAATTATATAATGGCATTACCAATAACAAAAAATATAAAATGGCACATCCAAAAACATAAAATATATAATGGCATTGCCACTAACAGAAAATATAAAATGGCACTAACAATAACATAAAATTGATCAAAACAGATTTTAGATAATATGAATTTTATTTAGATTTATGAAAATTTAAATATGATAAAAAATAATGATTATTATATTCAGTTTAAAGTCATCTGTAACTTGAAAACCATTAAGTAGTGGCATCATTCAGCCTTTGTCCTGGATTATACTATATTACCGCCATAAGTGCCATAATTCCGTTTTCCTGAATAAAATAATCAGTTTTATATAAACTCCATTTATTAATTTCAAAGAAAATTGGTTATTATCAAATATAGTACACAATACAGTAAGTCATATTGTTTGTTATCTGATGGAAAAACATATTTCCAGAGTCGCCACATTTTAAGACTAAAAAATATTAAAAATTTTCCGTTCAATAGACAAAAATAATTAAAATCAGCCAAAAAACAAAACGAAAAAGTAACTTTTAATTTATATCCTTAAATAAATTTGTTAGATTGAGATTTTGTAAACATTTTAAATGCTTGATAGTAATAAGATCTCAAATAATAGATATAAAATATATAGTCATATGACAGGATGTTAAATATTTAAGGTGTTCATGGCTTGACTTTTCTGAAACAACCCAAACATAAAAATATTTTCTAATCCAAACCAAACAATGAAAAAATTTTGTTTAACGAAACTAACAAAAAAAAACCATTAAAAACAAATAAATGATGAATTATTTTAATAACTTTTCTTTTTTATAAAAATTTTTTTAAATAGAAAAAAATAGTTAATTCTAAAATTATTTTCCTAATTAGAGATTTTTAGACAAATTTTGGTTTAGAAATACATCTACACTAGAATTGTGAAAACTATTGTTGTATCACTTTTTTAATAGAAATAGAAAAAATATTTGGTCTTTATCTTTTCTTGAAGAAAATAAAAATAAAAGTTAAATTAAAATAAATTAAAAAAGAAAGACAATTGAAAATATATTATAGAAGAAAAAGAAAAAGAAAAGTCAAAAAAATATTTTAAAACTGAAAATATATCTTTTCAAAAAGTGGCAATTTTCCATTTTATGAAAGTGAAATAATTTTTTTTCCAAAAGTGTCATCATTCCATATTATATAAAGTGAAATAATTTTTATTTTAAAGGTGGCCTTATTCCGCTTTCACATAAAAAAGTGGCAATAATGCGCTTTCCAATACAAAAGTGGCATTATTCCGTTTCAAAAAGCCTCCTATTTTGACATTTTTTCACTAATAAATACCCATAATTTGAAATTTTTTCGCCTAAAAACCTTCAAAAATAGCCTATTTACAGACAATCCCAAATCCATATTTCCCACATTTCCCACAATTTTCTATCGAAGTCAGATTAAAAATATTAGGTAAGTTTAAGTCAATTCTAAATGTTAAAAATTAAATAGTGTAAAGTTTTTATTCAGGTACAAAATAAAAAACAGATCGAAAATCCATCAAGTAGCTTTTGAAATATGTTGAAAAAACTAACATGAGGAAAGAATATATACTTTAACATAGGAATTCAATGGCCAATTTCATTAATTGAGGCCTCTTGGCTTGAGATTTTTTATGAACATTTTTTTCGATTTTTTTAAACCCCCATTTTTTATATTTTTCCTCCTCTGGATTGTTTTTATAATTAAAATGTTCTGTTTTCGTTATATTGTTACTGGCTATATGCACAAAAAAACTTCTATTTTAAAACCTAATGGAAAAAATTATTATTATTTTCAAAGTAAAAACATGAAAGATATATTTTAATGTTTTTAGAAATTGACAGGGATGGTTGGGGTAGTGGTTGTATGTACGACTTACATTATAAGGTTTGTGGATTCGAATTCAATCTAATCAGCTTTCTTGGTTTGACGTAATAGTGCATATGCTGATATTGTAAGACGTAAAAATAACAAAGAACCAGTATGTCACAAAATTTTATCGTCAGGGTTCAGACGTTATAAAAAATTATTGGTCTCGTAAAGTTATCGGAATTGAAAAAAAATTATTTAATTATTTTTTTTCGTAAAGTATCAGGTTTTCCTATTTTTTTTGTGTGCCAAACCTAAGCAATACCTTAGTATAAAATACTCTAACGTACATAGTGTGATTTTTATCCATCAATATTAATTAATAACTGAAAAAATAAGAAATATCGAAACTTTAATTCTTTATATTTTAAGATTTTCTTTTCCTTACCAGAGCGATATTATATTTGAAATTATCTTTAGATTGACATCGAAGAAATCTATCGATAAGACGTTAAAATAAACCATGACATAATATCGATAGTTTGCTTCGATGTCAAACTAATGGCAAAATTTCTAAGAATTGCCACTAAAAATTCTCAAATATAAATGCTCTCTATTCGTTAAACAAATAACATTATTTAACAATAAGAATCAATAAAAATATTAATTAAATCCTAGTATTACAATTAAACCTCATAATTCAATTAAGTAATGTGGTTTAATTTTTATTTTTTAAAAATTTGTAAAAATTAATCTACTATTTTATTTGTAAAAGAGAGCAGAGAATTATGATTATTATAACAATTAATCAAAACAATGCTATGTTAATATAAATTAGTTTTGTATCGCTTTTTTATAAGTATAATAAAAAGTTCAAATTTTTTTATACTTTCACTTAAAACATATGGATTAACATTGATAAAGAATAAGTGGATAAACATATGGATTAAAGATTATTCAAAACATTTTGGTTGAAAATGTTTTAAAATTTTTCAATTACATATTTATATTTATTATTATTTATAAAAAGTACAACTATAAGATTCAACTAATAATCCTTATGGTTATTTGTTATTAGATCTCAGACAAACACCTAATTCACTAAAAGTAAGAACAAATGAAAATCCAAAAATTGTTTCTTATAGATCAAGAATAAAACTAATTTATATAAGATTAGTTTAATATAAGATAATATTAGATAAACTAAGTAAAACAAATCAACAAAGAAATAAACTTTTTGGTAAAGTTAACAACTGTGTTGTATAAGAAATAACAGAAATTTTACAAAACTGTATACGTTTACAAAACGTTCTTAATCTTGTAATTAAAAAAACTTAAAAAAATATAAAAATATATTAAGAAAATTAGTAAATAATCAAGTTTCTTATAATCAAAAGAGAAAAGCCATAAAACAAAAAGGTGGTTTTTTAATATATTGTTACCTACAGTTCTTGCTTTACTATCATCATATGTTGAAAAAAATTAATAAAATGAAATCATTTAAGATAATGAATTTAGTTCAAATGGATAATGAAGAGGATAAAAAAAAATAACAAAATATCAATATTGGATATCATATGGGTCACATGAAAATAATACACAAATACAAATATAACAGATTTGGAATATAAATCTATTCGATATATTTTTAATTTGAGATTGAATTTATAAAAAAAATTAAAAAAAAATATAAAATTTAGATATTGGTATAGTAAATTTAAAAAATTATTTTTAATTTTTGACTTAATAGACACCTAATTCTGTAATTTTTATTATTTAGTTTAACCGTCAAAACTTTTTTTAAAAATAATAGTTTATATGAAATTTTTAAAGTTTTTAAAATAGATCATTCAAAATTCATTTAAATAAATAATAGAGAAATCACTGAGTGTTCTTTTTTTGTTTATGTATTTTAATTACAAAATTTAAATTAAAATTACGATTTAAAATAAGTTTTAAAATTTTTAAACAAAAAAAAACGAATTAAAAGAATTATATTAAACGAATGATGAGTCCAATACTGAATATATAAATTTTATAGGTTTATTTTAATGCATTTTTATTATTAATTTTACAGTTTTTAAATTAAGTGTGAAATGAATTTAAATTTGTCTTCACTTAAGCTATATTGTGCATAATTATCGATACCATACACAGTATAGTCGTTATAATTTTCATCTATATTTTCATTTTCTTTTTCCTCAGCAAACTTAATTTCCTTAAAATCGTCCTCAAAATTTTTTACGTCTAATACACTGTATATGTATTTTTCCGAGTTCTTATTGATTATGTCGATATTTTCCATGTACTTTTTCCGGATGTCAAGATTTACTAATTCTTAAGACTCGTTTACCCACGGTAAAAATAGCATACACTGTTCGCGGTAATAATTTAATTCATCAGTTTTAATATTATATCGCCGATACCGTATAATTTTTGGCCGTTTTCATTTTTCCAAATAGAGAGCGTTATTTTTTGCTGTCCTTTGTTTTCTTAGATTTGTGACGTTTGTACACAGCTAGAAAATCGGCCAAACAAATGAAATTCAAATTATCAGGACGCAATGGATAATATTCGATGGAATTTGTCTGATAAATATCGGTTGAGCCTTTATCTAAGCACCGTAGTTGTTGTTCAGATTTTTCCACAGTGTATCGTTCTTTTTGTTAACCAGTGTTTTTTCTATTATTTAAAAAAATTAAATTATAAAAATATCAAAAACTTTATTTTTAGCCATTAAATTACAACTGTAAATAATTGTAAATGCCAAATTATTAATAAAACAACATATTATTTTTAAATGATATTTGGCAAGTCAGTTCATTTAGCATGATATTTGATTTTATCTTTATAGTACTATTTATTTGTATATTTCAAAAGAATTAGTTTAATTTTAATTTTTATTTCATAAAAAATTAGAAAATCTTTATAAATTAACATTCATATACTTATAACTTAAAGAAATTTAATGTTATAACTAAAACAAAGTAAATTAAAAGTAAAAATAATGGTAAATTAAAATAATAATTTAAAGTAAAAATTCAGAAATAAAATAAAAGTAAATTAAAATATTGTAAAATACTGATAATATTGTACAAAAAGTAATTTATTTTTAATTAGTAAGACATTTAGAAATGACTGATTTGGTTTTATTACTTGATAAAAATTTCTACAGATTAAAAATATCGACTTTATGACATGCTTTCGATAAACTAAATAAAACAAATTAAAAAAAGAGTACAAGTTTAAATTACAATAAATGATTATTAATATGATACTTTAAGGTATATGAATAAATCACATAAAAATATTAAATGTGCTCGATCAGGTGCCAGATGGGTTTCATGTTTTTTTTGTTAAAACGCGCAGAGCTTTAAACAACGTTAAACAATAAACAATAACATATGTTAGAGTTTATTCATGTGAATGAGTTATCTAAATCCTTCTGTATGTTTAAGTGGACATATGAGCGAGGGACTATAGTATTTTTGCTAATGTATTAGATATAATTTTTTATTTTAAGGACAGTTGCAATATAATTCCCTCTTCTAGTATTTGAAATCATTATTTATGATTAAAAATGATAATGAAAGGTTTATGATAACAAATTCATGGTATTGAAATGATTATTATTGTGCGCGTGAATGAATTATAAAAATAACTCTTTTTATATTAACGTTTACAATTTTATTGTTAAAAAAATGTTTCTCACAATCATTAGCCAAATTTCCAGATTAATTTTTTTTATGAAATATGATTTACTACATCTGATCAATCAACTGTTTCACAGCATTTTATAACACTATAGAAACAACTTTTATAAGTCATTAACTCATTTTTTATAAAGGTTAAATCAAATTTAATTATTATATTTGTTTAAAGCGTAACCATCGCTCCCGGTTTGGCAGGAAGTCTCCAGGAATTAATCGATTTCGTCTGACTTACGGCTTACGTCAGACATTACGTAGCTTAAAATTAAGTATTAATTGTTTTCTTAATAATAGTGTTGTTTCACTTGCATTATTTAAATTTTACTTGTATTTTACTTTTTATTTTATTCTGGGTTTTTATTCGATACAACCATAAACTATTAGTTGAGGAGGATTCAACGGTTAAGAAATAATTGAAGCTTCACTCTGAAACATTAGATAAACCACACGGTTAATACAAGTTATAAGAAACAAAGCGTTATCATCAATTTATAAAATAGGGTAAGAAATTACATGTGATTGCTTTGCAGTATACATAAGATTTGTGAGTTAATAACATATTAAAGGATATGGAAATAGATTTTAAGCAAATATGTTGTTAATAAGTAAATAAAATGAAGTTATGAGACGAGTTATGATGTTATAAGTACTAGCGACCCATTACTGTTTGCCAGTACTGGTAGCTATAGTTGTGACTCATAACATTTTTAGTAAAAATTTCTAATTTAATTGTATATTACTTTTTTACGTAAGCCCAAATGGAGCACAACATGTGTGTATCACTTGAGTGTATTACTGGTGTGTCACTTGTAAATTTGTTTCTTATTAATTTAACTAAATTGTTTTGTTTTTTAAAAGATCATTTAACTAGACATCTTTGTAAATTAATAAAATTTAAAATTTAATTTTTTAATTTTACAAAAATAATCTATAAACATTTTATAAAAATATTTGTATAATTTTCAATGAAAACTAGTACATATTTTTTACATATTGAAATTAAAAAAATATTAATGAAATAAAGATCAAATATTTAGGTAAGTATAATTTAGTTAATTTAAATAATACTCAATTTAATTAACTTGCAGTGAATTAATTAAACCAATTGTATTGACGACACAAGGCACTGTTAATTAAATTAACAAATTAACGAAAACAGAAAAATTATTAATAAAATTATATATATGTTAGGCGCGAATCGGGTTCACGTGCCAATAACGATACGCTAGTGACGATTCACGCGCTGAAGAACGCGACTGTCGCTTAACCAAACGCTCGCAAACACCGTTAATCGCTTTCACACAAACAATTAAATATACAGACACTGATTCGATACAAAATGTCTTTAATTAATATTAAATAATCTGTTAATTAATACAGAAAATGCTTTGTAAATTAAGAGTTACTTAAAGGCGATGCTAAATGTTTGCTGGCTAAACAACAAGTGAATAGTTTTTGTGTTTTTTACATTGAGATCTGTTTTGTGAACTATTGCTTTTGTTATTATGAGTGTTTTTACAATTAATGAGTCGTTTTATGCGTTTTATGTTCTGTGAGTCGTGTCAACTATTAGGAAATGCTTAGTTAGAGTTTAGTTTTTAAGGGTTTAGTCATCGGGTTCTGTTTGGCACCTAACATATATGTTGAATAACACTTTTTTGTAATGTACTGCCACTTCTACCCCCGTCTAACACTTGATTGACAATAGTGTTGCCTAACAAACGATGAGCGGCGCTGTTGAGTGATCAACACAACTATTAGTTTTTCAAATTTTCACTTCGTTTCAATAACAATATCACAGTAAAAATCACAATATATATAAAGGTATAAAAAAGATATATCACTGAACTTAAAATTAATAAATAAAAATAAATATGAAATAATATCATAAAAAACAGGAATTGATTCATCATGATTCAATAAACTTATTTTATTTTTAATTCTATTCCCATTTACTTTTTAATTTTCATAAGAATGATATTAGGATTTATATAATTGTTGTAATAATTATTTTATCAAGTTTGGGTTGATATTTACAATATATTTAAATATTAACCTATGAATTTAAATAATTAATAAATTTTCTACATTTAAAACTCGGTAATATACATTATAGAATTCAATTAGTACTTAATATTTATTTAATTCAACAATACTTTTTTGGTTATCAACTTTATAGATTTTGTATTAATAGTTTTATTTAAAAAATTTGTAAATATTATTTCAATTAATATTATTAACTGTAATTAAAAATTTATAATAAGCCTTATATTTTTTGTAACAATAAGTTTAATGTTTCGGCAATAAAGATGATCGTGTTTTTTTAATTCTAAAAGATATTAAAATTCATTAAAATATCACTTATATTAATATTTTTCTTTTTATTAAACGTTTTTTTTATTTCACTAACATTTCGCTTTCGATTTTAAATTTTATTTAATTTTCGCTTTTTGTGTTTTTAATAAAAACGAAAAGTAAATTGATATCAAAAGCTAAAATCAATTTCACTTTAAATTCGTTATCTAACTTATTTAGATTTTAGTTTAGAATTTAGTCTTTCGAATATGCTAAAGTGAAATTTAAAAATAATTTAATTTTATCATTCGCTATTTAAATGTGTAACTGCACTAAATTAAATATAAAAGAATACAAAAACATGTTTCTTATTTCGGTATGAGTATCGCAAAAATATTACAAACTGTTATACAAAGCAGAGTAAGTTCCTAATCTAATTATTTTTTTTTCCATTAAATCTAATTTTGGTGGTGATCATGGCTCACTATTATAGCATCTGTTACACAAATCTAGAGTAAATCAAGATCCATATTATCAATAAATATGGAATCTAACTTAATGAAGTGTTGTAAATTGTGTTCCGTAATAGATTAACCCACTATTTTATTGATCTTTTCTTTGTTTTTCATTTATCCTATTTCTCTCAACTGTCATCTTCATATTTTCTTTAAATAAAGAAATTATTCCATTTAACAAACTAATAAACCATAGAAAATATATAAAAGTATTAAAATGCAAGATTTTAAATATTAATAATTAAGTAAAATTTATTTGTTAGTTTACTTTTGCTATTTATAATATAAAGATTAGTTCTTCTATATTTAATTGAGAAAATTTGACTAAAAATATAAATACTATAGTCATCAGTTTTAAATTTATACTCATTTATAAAGAATTTGTGAAATTTTTATAATTATCTTTTTTGTATCAACATTATATAAAATGCCCTAATTTTTATCAACATTGATCACACGAATGTTAATAAGAATTTGTTGTTAGATATATAAGGTATAAATAAGAGATGCTAAAATCAGTGTATTATTATTCTGTTAGAAATGTAGCTGTTGATGTTCTTTTATGTATTACAATATAAAAAGTATATGTATTAAAAGTTATTATAATTAATAATTTTGTAACAGATAAATAATAAAAACAAATTGATATCGCTAAATATTTTGATTTCTTTTTCGATTTATAGAAATCAAAATGCAATCGAAATTATTGGAAAATAAAAATTTGAAATTGAAATGCAATGTAAATTAAAAATATTTCAAAATAAATCGAAATACAAAGTTAAATAACAATTCTATCTTAACATAAAATAAAAATAAAAATAGAAATAACAAAAAATGTAAATAAAAATAGAAAAAGAAATCGAATTATGAGAGCTATTAATGTTAATAATGCTTTATATACTGTTTAAAAAAATGCTGAACAATTTATGTATTATAATTCTTAAAAGTATATACTAGAGATATGGATGATTTAACAAACATAAATGAATAAATTAAAAAGAATTGATATTTACTAAATAAATGAAAAATAACCCAACATTAACATTATTTTAATTAGGATTTTTAAAACTTCAAGTGTTTGAAATACTTTTTCTTTGTTGTGAGATTCAAACTTTTCAAGAATAATGACACTGTTTTAATTTAAAATAAAAACGATTAATTTAAAATTTTGTAAAAAAATCGAAATAAAAAATAGAAATAGAAATCGAAATTAAAATAATTTTTTCAAAAATAACTAGGAATGCAATAAAAATTAAGCTAAAAGGTAAAATCAAAATCGAAATGCAATTGAAATTTAAA
Source organism: Steganacarus magnus (assembly GCA_034698365.1). Classification (NCBI taxonomy): domain Eukaryota; kingdom Metazoa; phylum Arthropoda; class Arachnida; order Sarcoptiformes; family Steganacaridae; genus Steganacarus; species Steganacarus magnus. Next base: position 14,777 of record JAQIVF010000748.1, read on the forward strand.
TAATAAAATGGAAACAACACTACTTCAGGCTGATTTTAACTAATTTTAATTGTGAAAACTCAATTTAATTTAAATTAATCTAACTTAATTTAAATTTATAATTATTTTAAATTTAAATTATTGTAAATTTGTTTTTATTTTACAATTTCAAATAATTTGTCTCAACCTTTTATAAATAAAAGTTTATTTTAAATTGGATTTTCCTGATGAAGATGAAGACATTACTGAACGAGTTCGAATCGGCCTTAAAGATTCTGTAGGACTCGAAACCAATGGTAAGAATTTAGTCTTTTGCAAATATTGGAAAAGTATAACAGAAACCGGCGAAAAGAAAATTGAATTTTCAATTTTTAAGTTCAGAATGTCAATCAATTTGATACCAAATTTAATTCAAACTTTAAATGCCTATAAAAAGCAACTGAAACTAAAATAATTCGAAAAATAAAAATAAAAATTACTATTTAAATTTAATATTATTTTATGAAATGATTTTTAAAACAATTCATCTTCAATTAAAATTATAAAATAATCAGTTATAATATTAATTAATCAATTTTAAAAACAAATGACATTTAATCAAAATCAAAATAATTGAATAATTATTAACTTTTAATCAGTAATATTAATTAATCAATATTAAAAATAATTTAAATTTAATCAAAATCAAAATAATTGAAATGAATTATTAACTTTGAATTTAAATTGAAAAATTTTCATTTTCAACTTCGATTTTCAAATGATTATCGACCTAAAACTTTTCATGTACATTTAAAAGAAAAATCTTTTTAATACTGTATAGGAATAAAGAATATTATGAAATTGAAATTTATGATCAAAATACAATTTTAAAGCTTGTATTTTTGAAATATTTTCAATTTTTCTAAAATTAAAACAATTTAAATCTATTTTAAGTTTTTTTTATATTTTTATATTACAAAAACATTTATATTTTGATTGTTAAAAATTATTTAAATTTAATCAATCTGAGTTATTTATTACCATTTGATATTTTATATTATTTTGATTTGTCACAAAACACGTGTCTTAATAAAAACCTAGATATTTTGAAATTATTTAAGAAAATTGAATTATTTTGTTTTCATTATAGTTTATCACGATTTATAATATTATTTATTTCTTTAGAGATTAATAGTTCTTTAATTTAAACTTTAAGTTTTGTCTTACAATAGTTTATTATAAAAATTTTTATCAATATTTTTTTATGAAATTTTCTCTTTTAAACTCTAGGATCAGTTTTATATATTTTTATTGTTATTTTTTATTATCTAATTCTTGAGTTCAATTATTTTAAATTCTATGCATTGGTGAGCAAACTTGAATTAATCGAAAGCCGATTCACATTTATTTTTATAAATTTATAATAAATTTTATACAAAATTAATAAACGTATAATAAAAGCAATTAGTCTTAGTTTGTTATTCGGTTTGTTTGATTTTTTATTTGACTTCGATAGAAACAGATATATGGATTTGGGATGTCTGTCTGTCTGTTTGTGTGTAGACAGGCTCTGATAGGAAGCTTTTTAAGTAAAAAAATGTCAAAATAGGAGGATTTTTAAGCGAAAAAATTTTAAGATAAAACGGAATATGCCATTATGGAAAACGGAATATGCCATTATGGAAAACAGATTATGCCATTCTGGAGAACGGAATATGCCATTATGGAAAACAGATTATTCCATTCTGGAAAACGGAATATGCCATTCTGGAAAACGGAATAAACCATTCTGGAAAACGGAATATGCCATTCTGGAAAACTGAATATGCCGTTTTGGGATATAATATAGTATAATTACCTTACTAATTCGAATGCAAAAACAGAATATGCCATTCTGAAACAGGCTTGTTGAATTTAAAACGAGGTAGCTAACTGAAATAAAGCTGGTGAATTTAAAATACGGATAGTGATTTTGATAACAATATTAAGATTTACCACTAATGTTATTGTTGCAATAGAACTTCAGCCGTTGCAGAAAAAATATTTGATCATAACCAATTTAGACTTCAAACAGAACACATCTCATTTTTTAACAAATTTATTTCTAAGTTTTTATAATTACAGCAAAATGATTTCTGATGAGAAAAGAAGACAGCGAAAAGCAGAGTGGATAAGAAAGAAGAGATTAAACGAGGAGTATAGATGAGCTGAACGAGAAAATAACGCCGAAAGAATGAAAAGCGAAAGGAATGATCCAGAAAAAAGGAGAACGGAATGGGAGAAAAGCGCGGAAAGAATGAAAATCGCCAGAACTGATCCTGATCGGAGGCAAGTTGAAAAGACTAGGGACACTAATGCGCATCGAAAAGCAAGAACTGATTCGGAATGGAGGCGCGCAGAACAATTAAAAGACTCAGAAGCGCATAAGTTGGCCAGAAATAGTATTGAATTTAAAGATCTATGTCAACAATACGAGTAAAAAATAAAAGTTGGTCCGACAGTAATTTGCAACAGTTGTAATGGGCTATGGTTTTCAAGCTCAATAAAAAAGTTAAGTATTACAACAAAACACAATAAAGGAGTAACACAAGAGTTTATCGAATCAGTTTGCACCGAGTTGTTAGAAAATGTGCACCTGTGTCACACGTCCAAGGTCCCAAAACTTTGCAGAATGAATAGTTTCGAGATTAAGCCAATACCGCAAGAACTTAGTCATTTAACAACACTAGAAGAGAGAATGGTATCACCGCGCATACCTTTCATGCAAATCAGGCCATAGGGCGTTGACAAACAGTATGGTTTGCAGGGCAATGTTGTGAACGTACCAGTATCGGGCGACACATCATACAACATTTTACCGCGAGCATTCAATAACACACACACCATACAAATTAAACTCAAACGTAAGATGTGTAATAAGTCGCATTATAAATTCGAAGCAGTTCGTCCATCCATTATTATAAACGCAGCTAATTATTTAGTCTCAACTCCTCTCTATGAAGAGGAAAACATTCAAATATCGAATGAATGGACTTCCAATCACAACAATGAGATGGAAGATTTTGTTATACTAGATGATGATAAAATTGATGACACTGACACACGCGCCAACAATACAGAAGATGACTGGAACGAAGTGGATCAGCCCGACAATGCCATCGTTTCCTCTACACTGTGGCACGATAAAAGTACTGCCATCGCTTTTGCACCTGGTGAAGGTAGAGTACCACTTTCGTTGTTTCGGGACAAGCATACGGAAGAACTGTCATTCCCATCAGTGTATTGCGGGTTCGCGCGTGTAGTATCGCCAAACGTGTCTTACGTGGATATTTGTAGGTGGGAGCTGCGTTATTAAGACCCACGCTGCTGTAAAATGGATAAGATCTTTTTCATGTATAAGAAGCGACAAATACAGATGATTAAGAACCAGATCAACTTACATCTGAGAATATCGCGACGAACTCAAAATGTAACCGCTGGTCAACTTCTCAACAGTGAATTTGTTGATAATTTATGCAAGATTGACGACGAATACAAATATCTTAAAGTTGACCGATCATCACCTGTATACTGGGAATAACGAAAGCGCGAAGTGTTGGCTATGATACGTCAACTCGGAATTCCTACACTGTTTGTCACATTTTCGGTTGCCGAAACCAAATGGCCTGAATTATTAGTCATACTAATGAAAACAGTTAAAGGTATCGACATAAGTGAGCAAGATG
>JAQIVF010000749.1:0-18439 GCA_034698365.1 Steganacarus magnus
AACGCCATGCAATTTGAAGCATTGAGTTATCGGTAAATAACTTAACAATAATGGCATCAAATCGTTATCAAATCTATCAAAACTATCTCTTGCTGGCAATGAATACGACATTTTAATGAAAATAATTATGTTTTAAACGCCGAATTAAACAAAAAAAATATAGTATTTTTGAAACAAAAATAGATAATTTATTTCAACAATGACTCGCACTTAACGTTTTCAAATTTGAACAAAATATGAAAAGTTTAGATAAAGATAAGTAGATAATCGAAATTAAGCAAACTTGACGACAACTTTTTCTGTTATTTCTAAAGTTCAAGATTTTCCAATATCTATACTGAGGCAAAGTCTATAATATGTTTTTCTAAGTCACAAATGTTTTTCTAGTGATAACATTTTATTTAGTTAATAGACTTTATGGTTTAACAATGATTTAATTGGTTCACAGAATCACCTTAATCATCAAAAATAAATACTTGACTAGGTTAGGTTAGGATCAAAAGCACATTTACTTGTTATACTGCAAGGGAATAATTCATTTATGGATATTGTATTTTATAATGAAACTGGTATTATATTTAGCGTTATTATTTACACTATTAAGTGTTTGACATTCAATAAACTACACAAACATGAAAATAAAATTTGATTGTCAGTCTTCAAGCTATTTCTTCATTAAAGATAAGTCTTCCGATCGATTTCTCAGATTGGATGGCAACTCATTTCCCGCCGGCAAAGGACTTGATTACTTTGAAGAAATTATCGCTGACAACAGTAGCGATGACAGTATAACAACGGATAATTATCTGTTTGAATTTGATAAAACGTTGTTCCCAGTGGTTTCTATTCGAAATAAACGCACTCGATTTTACATCACTTATCTCAGCTATAACTACAATCCGATTCGAGACTTTATACTCGATGTAATAGAATATGATTATATAAAGTATACTTTTGTTTGGTAACTTTTATTTAGATTAAGCAAATAAAAGCTTTGTGTTTGGTTTGACAAAATTGAGCGCAAGTAATTGAAATAATTATTATAAGTGTTGCTTAAATTAATAATATGAGTGATCTGTCTCCACATTTTCTCTTATTTACTTATTTTCAAGATGAGTGACTCCTATAATTTTAATATAAGCTCATTTCTTACCCTTCATAATATAATCTTGAAAATATAAATCAGTGCTACAATTTATCGCATAGATTCTATATATAAATATTTTAGAAATAATTTATTTGAGCTTAAATTAAAATGAAATGATCAACAGAAAAGTTAAAACTTTTTAATACTAAACATTTTTTCACATAATTTGTCACATTATAAACAAGGAGTAAAATATTCTTTGAGTAAAATTGCAAAAATTCTTTGAAAAATCTTTGATTATTTACCTAAAATTCTTTGAACAAATTTGCCAAATTCTTTGAGGATTCTTTGACAAAAATTACAATTTAAGTTAAAAATATTTAGAAAATAGTTGAGTTGCTGATAAATTAGCGATTAGAATGATAAATTTATGTATACATCATACTTTAAATATCTAATATTTTTAACAATTCAACATATTTGTATTGAAAATGTTTAGATTTTTGAGAAATCTTTGATAAATCGAAAATTTCTTTGAAAAACAATTAATTTATTTGACAAAATTTGCCGTTTTTGATAAAAGAGTATTTTACCCCTTGATTATAAAGTGTTAAAAATTAATTTTCTATTATTACATTGAATATACTCTCGAATTATTTTATTATCAATATCTGCGTGTTTAGGAATAGTAAGTCTTCTAATGCTCAGACAATTGGCGATAAATGATATATAAAAGTATTAGAAATTCATTATTTAGATGTAACAGTATTTCATATTTTTAGTGATGAATTTCAATCACTTAAAAAGCTTGTCATTTCAGACAGTGGTGGTTACAGCGAAAACATTGCTCTTCTAAAATATTGCACAAATTTAAGACAACTTCACTTACTGTGTGCAGAAATTGATTGCAATGATCTCAAAGAAATTCACTTACATTTACCACAATTAAATACAATTGATCTTAGATATTGTTCAGATTTAAGTATAGTGTTGCCAGATTTATCATAATTACAATTGATCATGTCACCCCTTGCTCTTTCTGATTGGTCCCCCATATACCAGCTACCCTACTACTAACCTCATTTGATATTTAAAATAATTATACTATTATACAAATTAAAATTTTATTTAGAATTATTTTTTAGCAGATATTGCGAAAAAAATAATAATAAATTTCATGTAAATATTATAGTAAATTTATTCTGTTTATGTTAACATCAAACTTATTTTAATGGATAATATTGTGTTATCGGTAATTTAGTGTTTTTAACAATTTATCTTTCGATTTGCAAACCTAATGAATTAATGCGTACATTATTTTGAAGAATTGAGTCTTTCTGTATACTCATATTTCTCAGGAAAGCATAGACCAAACTTATGAACAGCATCTGTGCAACTAGTGATCCCAGCAGTGTTGCGTTCGGATAACTCATAGTAAGTGTTAATATACGATCGGATATAATTCCGCCACTGTTGGACAGCACTAAAATTACTGCAGTGATCGCCAAATTCTTTTTTATTGCTCCGATTAGACCCACAAAGCCGAATGCCATTAACAATCGAAAGATTACCACTACAACAGAAACTGATTGGTATGAGACCAAAGGTTTAGGCACATAACTCTAAACTGCTTTCATTATTTGTGATCACTTTTGTGAATGTATTAATTTCAGACTATTTTTTAAAAAAGTTATATATTTAATTGATTGAAATGATAGCAGTAAATATTAACTTTAAAGTATACTTTATCAAAATACTGTTTACACACATCTTTCTCAAGTTTTATAGGTTTCTTTATCATTGTCGCCAATAGCTTCAGAGGAAGCAATAATTATCACATGTACTAAAGGAGTAATAAATATCAATAGTAATACAGTGATATATATATATACTTCACAGCCTTAAAACTGTTGCTTTTATTCTCCATAATTAAAACTTATCATAAACAAAGTCTGAATACTGAAGAAAGAGATGTGTTGTGGTGTGTCAATGTTGTGTATGAGCGGCCGACAACTAGGAGACGCGTAGTAGAGATAACGCGTTAACGTTTGCTCTCCACTGAGAGCACTGACCGCTCGTGGTCTGCACCACAAGATACACGTTAACGAACCAGCAATGAAAGTATAGCAATGCCACACAAGTATTATATGAAAGTGATTACTTTATTGAATACAAATATAATACGAACTAAACGCTACATATTGAATGCTAATGAAATACTGGTAATATACATAACAGTGTGAATGCTTTTATACACAAACAGCGAACTGTGAAAGCATTACTGACTAATATGTTAATCACAACATGAGTAGGAAAAACGCATACTAATAGTGATGTGACTTAGAGTTCACATACACTACAGTCAATTAAATCATAATTCATATAATATTAATATAATTATTAATATAAATGATGAGTATTACTCATTAATTGTATTTATCACCACAATTTTACATCTTTTTTGTGTTCATTTAAGTTAGTGAGGATATCCGTCTTATGGAAGAGAAAATGAAACAAACTAATGTGTTAGTGTACATCCATAATAATTTCTATAATACCACCCTTTGTCAGCTTTTATAATGCGCGACTCGAATGAGTGAAACATAGTTTGCAAAGCCTCAGCACAAAAGCCGACAAAGAGCTGTTTTTGAGAGTAATGCTTGAAATGCGTTGACTAGCAATGAGTTTTATTCGCAGCTGTAAGAACACGAATAATTATGATTCGAAATGTTTGTGAGTAAAACATATAAAGTACGGTTATATACAGCTTCTGAACTAAAGATTGTGCGGTGGGTTGGGGTGAACCGTCGGTTTGGTCAGCTGTCTTCTCTAGCAGTTCTCCCCTTAGCTGTCTCACGTCTTATAATTTATGAGTGGCTTTTCACAAAAAGGATTGTGAATATGTAATGATTATAATATATAGGATGGCATAACTACAGCAATGGCAGTATTACAGCCATTACAAACCTATTATCAGAAATTTTTCTTGTTAAGCATGAATTATATGCCACTTTGAATGACAATATTTTAGCATTGAAAGAATTTTGTTAAAAATTAAAAAAATTGCATAAAATATGGTAAAATTGGTGTCTCAACTAAATATTTAGTCTTGTTTTCGGTATATTAAATTTGAAAAATAAGTATAGAAGTTAAAATAGGGTCATTTAGGGACAAATTTGAAAATTAGAGTGAATTAGGGCAAATTAGGGTATATTAGGGTTGACCTTAAAATCCCATCTCTGATTATGACAATACAATCAAAGAAGAGATTAATTCGTATGAAGCTGTGATTAATTTCGATGAAAGTTATGAACAAATAATAGACGTCTCATGCATTAAATACACTAAGATTTTAGCACCAGAATCTAAAAGTGATGAACAAAATGATAAAACCAGTGATTATCTACAGATGAAATAAGTATTTATCATAACAATGATCACGATATTATAATTACATTTTGATTGTGTGCGACAGTAGTACAGGTACGGTAATACAATTGAAGAGCAAATCATTAAATAATTGATAAATACTATGTGAATGTTATTATAATCATTTTAATTATTGAAAATGTTAATTTAATTAGCTTTAAACAGTTTACATAATATTCGTAAATTTTAATGCATTAACAACATTACAATAGATTAAACTTTTATTGTATTGAAGCGACTCAAATGGTTGGATCGCTTCTGTGTGTGGTTGCTATACAAATATTAAACCACAACCGAGTATAGTTTAACATAGACACTGATATATTAACTAATAACAACTTTATTAAGACACTAAAATATATTATAAGGTACAATAATTGATTAGTGTTAACAGTAGTTGATTAACTGATTGAATGGTAACATAATAGTGTGACTTCTGTGTATGGTATGCAAGTTATGCTTGTTATGCTAATTATGGTAATGTTATATGAAAGTGATCGTTTAAATAGGGATTGATTAGTAATAAGTAATAAACAGTAATAGTGTAATATAAGCAATTGAATAACAATATTGAATAATAGACTAATGAGTAATTAGTGCTAAGATTAAGTGAGAGATTATAACTGATGACAGTAGCTATGATGAGTAATATTAGAGAGTAAGCTATTAATCTACTCTTAATTATAGTATGTGACTTGTGGGTCACTACAGTATATATCTTCTATTAATAAAAGGTATTTTTCATAAAATATTTAGTCATTTCAAATAACATCGCTGAGGATCTACAGTATTGATCCCAATTTTTCTATTATTACTCTCAATGTACTCTTCAATTAATGTGGTGTCGATTTTGGCATTTTTCGGATAAATTGTAATTCTTCTGAGTGTCGAACAATTGTCGATAATCGAAACAACATCATCGGTAGTAATACCACCATAATCATCATAATCATCATATCCATCGAACACTAAAGTTCCACCAATTTTTAACTCAACCAAATTTGGCAGTTTTTTTAAATGCGTCATTATATTAATAAAAGTTTGTCTATTTTCAAACTGATGCGTAAAAATCTCAATCGACAATAAAGTATACGACAAACAAATGTGAGTGAATTGAAACTCATTTCCATCCGAACCATAATCAGATAATTTCAAATGAGTTAATTTCGAACAGTTTTTTAAATATACAAAAGTTTTGCAGTTTTTACTAAAATCTAAGCTGAACTTTTCAAGCGATTGAAAGCCATCTTTCAGCGCATCTTTTAGTGGTGCAGTCATTTTTTCGAGTATTAATACCTTTAAACGCAAACATTTCAAACCAATCAGTTTTATTAACTTAATTGTGTTGCCATCACAACCACCCGCAATAAATTTGCAATAAAGACATTCAAGATTTTCGAATTTGGTTAGATATTTCAAATCTTTATCGAATCGAAAACTTACACTCAATGACTTCAATTGATGCGCGAAATGGTCGGCAAATCTTTTAAAAGTCTGCTTATCATTGACTGTATAGCGAGAAACTGATTTAATGTTTGCGCCAAAATCTTCATTTAACACAAAACAGCGATAAATACATGACCCAATCAAACAAAAATATATTTTCTCGAGTTTCGGACATAATAGTATTAATTGTGAAATGATTTCTTCATCGCTTTCGATGTAAATTGTAAGCGACACTAAATTTTGAAGACAATTTTCCGCAAATCTTTGCCAACACTTGAGTTCCTGTTGTGAATACGTTTGATACTTACATATCGATAAATGCTTAAAATGTTTGCATTCATTGATCATTATATTAACAGTCTTTTCACATAAATAATAATCAATAATTAGGTGATCAATATTTACGCACTTTTTCAACACATAATTCAAAATTAATTGATAGTTTGTCGATGAGTTATAATTTTCTAATCCATAGTTAATAAATAAATAAGTTTCGATCGCAATAAGTGGTTGAGAAAAATGTTGATTAAAACGAGATTTGCCATAAGATAATGCGAATCGAGTTTGTTTTGTGAATATTAATGTATTGAATTGTTTGTTAACGCATTGCAAACCAAAACAATCACTTAATGGCAAATAACGCAATATTACTTCACACAAATCATCACCAAATCTATCAAAACTATCTCTGCTATACTTTATATATTTTAATGCACACATATTATAAGTGATATAAAATTTAATAAAATTAATACAAATGTGTTTACTAATTAACTTTACTAAAACTTTACTTCGATAGCATCGCTGTAACGCTCAAAACACGTGTCTTTCAATTGTAAACAAATTACTACAGTAGAAATGCACTATAAACTACTTTTGCCATCTAATGGATAAACTATTCACTAATGTTAATAATACTAACTTACAGTAATATTTTTGCTACAAATTCACAATATTATTATTACTAAAATCTTAATGAATGTTTTATGAATGAAGTCGCAAAAACTTTAACTGTTTAACGAATATTTATTTAATAAAACTTTTTAATAAAACTTACTCGATTTGCGAGTACCGGTAAAACTGAATTATAAATTGTTTCACTTAATATGACATCAATTGATACTTAAAGCGATCAGTAAATATTAGTCATTTCTGCTGTTTGCTGTCTTCAACTCCACTTTTCTATTATTACTTTCAATGTAATTCTCAATCATAACTTTATTGATTGTTGCATCGCACGGATAAATTGTGATTTTCCTAATCGTTGAACAATTGTCAATAAATGCAATCACATCATCATCGCTAGTAATGCAATCATTAACTGCGTGTTCGTCGTCATCACTCGCTTCATTGCAACCAATTTTTAATTCGCATAGATTTGGCAGTTTTGCTAAATCGTACAAAACCATCTTTAATACATCTCCCGCACCGTTGTCTTTAAAACATACATCAATAGACTTTAATTGCGGTAAATATAAGTTAATGTCATTGAACTGACTTTTTCCATAATCAAAGTCACATATTTTCAAATGTGTTAAATGAACGCAATTTTCCAAATATTTAAAATTATCGTATTTATTACAACCATTAATAATTAATTTTTCGAGTGATTGAAAGCCAGTATTAAATGCATCACTTAATGGTAAATCAATGGAATCAATCTTTAATACTTTTAAACGCAAACACTTCAAACCAATCAGTTTTAATAACTCAATAGAGTGTGTATTTAGATCTTGGAAACCACAGCCAAGGTATTCAAGATTTTCAAATTCTGTTAAATATTTCATTACATTAAAGTCGGTTTTACTATACCGGTAGCGATTAAAAATAACAGTGAATGACTTCAATTGATGCTTAAAACGATCAGTAAATATCTTGAATAATCTCTGGTCATCGATAGGAATGTGATGAGCTGTTTCGACGACATGAATTTGATGAACTGATTCGAGATTAGCGCCAAAAACAGTATTTGCGTCAAAACAGCGATCAAACGATGAACGAACACTCAAATTAGAATGTATTGATTTTAGTTTCGGACATAATTGCAATAATAACGCGATTATTTCTCTGTTGAGAAAGTAATTGCGATTATGGTTTTTGAGTGAAAGCGATTCCAAACTTTGAAGACTGTTTTCTGCAAATCGTTGCCAGCATTTCTTTACTGTTTCTAAAGAATAGATTGTGATTTTTCGCGACACATCGATAGATAAATACTTTATATGTTTACAATTATTGATTATTATATTAATTACTGCTGTTTCGTCGTGTACAACAAAATTGCCATTAATTATAATGTGATTAAAATTTACGCACTTTTTCGTTACATATTTTAACAAATCATAATTAATAGTATTGCGCATCGATTTTAATGAAGAGTCAATAGTTAACTCTTTAATAATTGCCTTTTCATAATTAGCGATGTCTTCTTCACGATAAGGACTGCATCCACACAACACAAGCTTTGTTTGTTTATTAAATATGAATATTTTAAATTGTTTGCAAACGCATTGCAAACCAAAACAATCACTTAATGGCAAATAACGCAATATTTCTTCACACAAGTCATCACCAAATCTATCAAAACTATCTCTACTATACTTCATATATTTTAAAGCACTCATATTATACTTTAATCAATACAAATGTGTTTTAATTCGATAGCATCGCATCGCTGTAAAGCTCAAAACATTGAATGATTGGTAAATAACGCAATATTTCTTCAAACAAATCTATTAAAACTGTCTCTGCTATACTCTGTCACTTGTGAACACATATTTAATGGCGTTTTTTGTAATAAAACAAATTAAATATGTCTTCTGTTTACGTGGACAGTATTACTAAAAAACCAAATATGTTTACATGCATTTGTTTACAAACCTCTAATGGCAACATAATCATATCATTACGCCATCTATTGAATAAACTATTCATATAAATTCTTATAACTTTTGTAGATTTAATTTGTATTGTATTTTTAGGATTAAAAATCATTAATCTATAATAATACCTCTAAGATTTACTTGCATAAAATTATTTACAATTTTTTTTGATATTTAAATTTTCATTCCTTAATCGCGTTTATTTATGCTAAAAATTCTTCCCATTACACAATACAATCACCGCTGCAAGTATTGAGAGATAATACGATATAACTTAATAAATCAAAATTAATTCTAAGTTAATTTAAAATATATTAAGGGTATACTTATAAATAATTATAAATAATAATTTTTAAGTAATTGCAATGCTTTATTGAAATTCAAGAAGTTTTAAGTGCAGAGCAGAGTTGAGTGTAATTTCATTATTTATTATTTAATATTTTATGTGTAATCTTAACTCAATAATAATATAGAAATTTAAACAACGGAGTCTTCATAAAATTATTTGCTTATAAAATCTATTTCTAATAAATGAATATAATATAATACACTAAAAATTATCAACCATTCAGTAATGTATGTGTAACTATAATCTAATGTGTGATGGTTTACCAATAAATGTATAAAAACAACATTCTATTAAATAATGAATAAAACAATTAAACGTATGTCAATAATTGATGTAACATTCAGTCTTTTTATTTCATTATAATTTGTATTATAATTATAATTATAATTTTTATTCATTATAATGAATCATGCAGTTTCATTCATTATAATTTCTGAACCTTAATCAGTCAATAGAAACACTTAATATATTCTAATAAAATAATTAATTAAACCATAAAATCGAAAAGTAATTCACGTTTAAAGAGAGTAATTTTTTAAATCAAATTAAATGGATGTGAAGATTATATTAATCATAACTATTTCATACTGTCTATTATTCAGAGGTAATTGAATAAATATTTGTATTTTTAATAATCAAAGCTCATTCACTCTAAAAAATGCGTAATAAAATCTTGATGGACATATCTATGTTTATTCCTTGAATTATACTTTTTAGAATCAAGCAATGCAGCCAATATAGAACAATGTGACTGCAGTTGTTGTTATATTGCGGCGAATTCAACAATATAACCCAATATGGGGTGTCCTATCACTGACAATACAGGCACATACGCATTGAGAATACTATGGGACGATGGCTCGTATTCTGATGCGAACATTCAATTCGTTTCCCAATCAGTTTTAGGCTCGTGTTGCTCTTTTAGTATGCAATTTATAAATAATAAATAATAATTACTATTAATTTTTTTCTAACATTTGCATTAAAGTTAATGTTGTAGATGTTGGAAGAGGTAGTATTATTGGTGGCAGTTTTGCTGGACAACCAGCAACTATAGTGAGTAATTATCGCGATAACAAACTGGAATGTCTATCGTGTCAAACCAAATCACGTATTGGTGTTTCACACTTCTCTGGGCCAACATTTCTCGAAATCGGTTCTCAGAGCAGCGCAATCTGGAAGCGATGCAAAGGAAAAATTGATTTGTATTTCTCTCCTGCACTCACATCTGCAGTACAAGTGGTTACGTTTACGTATGAAGTGAAATATACAGAATGCACTAATTGTACTGACAAGTGTTAAGTACTTCTGCAATACATTAAGTTACTATTAACATATGTTTTAAAAATTAATCGAATAAAATATTTAAATTAAGTTTCTTCGAAAATTAATTATTAGTTTTAAATAAGCCTCTAAATAATATGCTATGTCTGCATTTAAATTTCAAGTTTTAAAATTAATTAATATTTTCTCTTCATTGTTCAGACATAATAACTTTAAATAAATTTCTATTTTGTTTATTAATGGGTTTCGATTAGTGATGATGGTTTTGAGCCTCTGAACCTCTGGAGCCTGAACCTGAACCCGAACCTCAGTCTCGGACTCGGGTTTATTTTCTGAATTTCGAAAGAAGTTCGGGTTCGAGGTTTTAGAGCCTGATCCTGAGGTTCGAGGTTCGGTTTCTATTATGAAGCCTATTTGAACCTCTACATAAGGTTTCATTAAGGTTCTGATAATTTTAGTGACTATGTTTCTATGTAATTTCAGTAAATTGTCCCCTTTATACAAACATTGTCCCCTGTTATAAATATTTTTATTCTCAATAATTTTAATAAAACTACTTAAATAAATTAAATAATATTTTGTAATAATAGGAGAAAATTTTTATTTCACCGTCCAAACATTCAATTACAAAATTTAATATTAAAAATAGTAATAGAGGTTCTAGAGGTTCAGGCTCCAGGTAGGAGTTTCGGGTTCGGGTTTAGGCTCTAAGTTTTAAAGAGATTCGAGGTTTAAGTTTTTAAAGAGAGGTTCAGGCTCAGGCTCAGGTTCAAGCCAGAGCCTCTGGAGCCCGAGCCTCATCATCACTAGTTTCGATAAAGATGTGTTTGAAAAGGAAATAAGTGGAACTATTAATAAAAAATTTAAGTAAACGTATGTTGCGTTGTATCGCAAAGTTTTAACGTTTAATCAATGAGAAACTAATAAAACATTTCAGATAAATGATAAATATATTTAAATATTTCATTACTTTCCAAAACAACAAGTCTATTAAATTTTCAAGAGATGTTATTCAGACCAAATTTATTTAATATATTAAAAATTTTTAACGAAAGAATTGTATGTTTAATGAGATTACAAATCATTACAAATTACAAATTATTTACTTTTGGCGACAAAAACCTGATTGAAAATGTGATCAGGAGTCAGATTTATAAATTTCGTAAACAACTCAAAATAATACTGAATTTACTTATTTACTTGTATGTCACGGTTTAATTAGGCGTCTGTTTTCTAACATACATTCAAATTGTGTTTTTTCGCGATAAGATAATAGATATTGATATTGACAATGAAATTGATGACGACATTTATGTCCTTCATATAGAATTATGAAACGCGTTCATTCATCAAAATTAATACTCATATTCATATGTTAAAAAAGAGATTTATTTTTGTGAATAGCATTATGAGTTTTAATTTAATAATTGTGTTGTCATTAATCATTTTGTGCGAACTATCAGTTTGTACGACAGTTGATGCTCAATCTTTTGCCACAAATTTCACAACTAATGACTGCAACACATACTCGAGTTGTACGCAATGCGTGTCAAACGCTTTGCCGTGTGACTGGTGTGTCGATAGTCATCAGTGCACTGATAACACCGAACTATATTGTAGAAATGACACAATAGTTACTGGGATCTCGTCTGTCTGGGGTCAACGACAGGGACCGAGATTTTGTCCGCGAATGACTACTACCATCGGAGGCACTAATGAAGTGTTAGTCCCGTCAGATAAATACAATAACATTCACGGGAAGGTAGAAAACGTTCCACAATTGATTGTATTGACAGGATTTATGTGCCAATTTATAATCGAAGAGAATGTGAAGAAGGTTTACGCTCGACTGTCAGATAATGATATTATATATTGCAATGAACTGGAACTGTCGTATGAAACATCTAAACAGGCAAACTTTACCGCTGCGTTTAGTGTGCTATGGAATGGAAGCAAACCACTCGATAATCCGCAAAATATTCACATAATTTTTTATAACTGTCAACGATTGGCTTCAAATTGTGGCGATTGTCTGGAATTGCGGGAAAAATTCTCGTGTGGATGGTGTCAGGAGACGGAAACATGTGAAGTGCGAAAACAGTGTCTTTACAGCAAGTGGTTTGACACCAGACGTGTCCGAACATGAAAATTCTGAATTTTTATCCCAAATCCGGTCCTTTAGAAGGCGGCACTGATATTACCATAGAAGGCGAGAATTTTGATGAAAGCTTTGATGATATCACTATTGAAGTTAAAATAGCTCTTAATAATTATGGCATTAGAATGGGTTCTGTTAAGTGTATTCCTTATCGCGAAAGTTTTGTGAACTCATCAAGAATTGCATGTCAAGTTCAGAGTGTTTTCAAACTGAAAACCAATGACTACCGGTCATTGGATAGAGTTGTTGCTCATGTGGTGGTGAAAGTAAATAATAAATCAATTGTCAAATCAAAGCAACACTACATGTTTGTAGATTTTAGACTGCTTAGTATATATCCGGTTAAAGGACCGATTTCTGGCGGAACATCACTCCTTATTAAGGGTTATTATATGGATGTTGGATCTAATGTGGAAGCTTTCTTAGGAAATCTTGCGTGCAATGTGACCACACGTGAAACGGGTTTAATTATATGTATTACAAGCGAAAGAAAAATGCCAGGAGAAGAGTTATTTCGCTTAAAGATTGATAACAGATTAAAGGTTTTCGAATATTATCGATACTTGTATGTTTCGGATCCGAAAATACTTTCTGTATATTCCGGATGTTGTGATAAAATAAAAGCACTAAAAGGTATTGGTAAGCACTACGTTGAGTTAGATTTTGGTTTCATTATGGATAATGTGAGATCAGTTATGAACTTGAGTAGCAGACAAAATAATAGTTTATCAAAATTTTAAATGTTTCGAAATCCAGAATACTTTCAAGCGAAAAATTTCGAAGAAAATATTCGCCATATCAATGAAACCGAGTTTTTGATAATTAATGGAAAAAATATTGACAGTGCATCACATGTGTCAGATGTGACCGTTTGGATCGGTAATAGTACTTGTAATGTCAAGTCTCTTTCATGTGATCGGCTCATGTGTCGACTGCCAGTTATACAGTCTAGACTCCCAAATTGTTAAAATTTTCAGGCCCGAGCCCGACTTAGGCCCGACAGGTAGAAGTCCGGCCCGACCCGAGCCCTATTTTTTAAAAATTCAAAAGCCCGGCCCGACCCGGCCCGATACAATTAAATAGTAAATATTTAAATAAAATATATTTCTTTACATAGTGTTATTATTTCATCTAATTTACTATAATTAAGCAACTCTCATGTTTTAAACACAATAGAAGAGTTATATTGAGTGTTTAAAATAAATTAGCATCACATAAAAATCGATAAAACCACAAAATTGCATCAAATATATTAAAGTCGGGCCTTTTTAAAAAAAACTCAAAGCCCGGCCCGTCCCGACATTTTTATTTTCAGGCCCGAGCCCGACAAGGCCCGACGAATTTTGTCAGGGGCCCGCGGGGGCCCGAAAAATCGGGGGCCCGTTTGGGAGTCTAATACAGTCATACGATCGTGAAAGTTCTTCAGACGTTCCAGAAGTTATTGTAGTGGTTGGCGGAAAACTTAATTTTACGATTGGAAAATTGAGATTTGAGCTAATTATTGATTTGTTTAACAGTAATAAACAATTATATTCTACAATCTTTAATGTAATATATGAACTGTTTTGACAGATGAACGGATACTAATAATCTATTGAACTCCACTAAAATTAAAACAGTTTCCATTACTCAATTTAAAAATCTATTTGTTTGGCTCACGAAAATATTTTAATTAATTAGTACTGTATGCTATTTTCAAACATTTTTCTCAATGCTATGCAATTAAACCCTAATTAAAAATTTATTTCAAAAACTGTACAGTCAATCAAATGAGCAGTTATGCAAAACTCTTTAAAACATGTGGAAACGTAATTTTATGTAATCATTTAATAACACATCCAATGTTCGACTGGTATGTTAATCCGAATAAAATAAAAATCTTTACTCCAACCTACTAGTCTCTATAATAGTAACTTGTTTGCAACGCTTTCCAGACTCTTATGAATTTAGTAAAAGTTCGATCTATAAGTCAGTTGTATAAACTACTGTATCAATAGTAGTTGTATAACTAATAGATGTATACTTTTTGGCCAAATCCATGAGGTTGTTATTGCGCGCATATTATTCTAGTACTCATACGCATACTCTTCCAGTACTCGCGCATTACTCATACGCGCATACTATAATAAAATTATAAATACCCAACCATTAGCGCAGTGTCGATACGCAAGGAGTAATATCTTCTTTGACCAAAGAATGGCAAAGAATTTTTCATATATTTATTAATTAAAATATGATTAAAACATAACTTAAGCACTTTTTAAAGTTATAACTGAAATTATATAATTATAGAATGAGTTAAATGATATTGATATTGCCTGTAAATAAATACATAAGTAATAAGAATAAATTTATTAATTTGGTTTTTAAAACAATTTCATCTGAGTTCGAAACAACATTGGCTTACTTCGTACAAACGAAAATAATTAATGATGAATTTCAAGTCAACAAATTAGGGTCACAAAAATTTAGTGTCACAACAATTTAGTGTAAAAGCAATTTAGGGTCACAACAATTTAGTGGTTATTTTGGATCAGGTTGTTAAGGTTTAAGGCAAGGGCAGAAAGTTAATAAATATATAATGATTCTAAACAAATTTTCTTTTGTCCAAATGAATACAATTTCAAAAGAAATTAAATGCAATATAAATTGATTAATTTAAAATAATTTTTCAAATATTTTTTATTTCAAATATTTTCGAATAAAAACTCAACGGTAGAGTTAAATAAAAACTCAAATTTTTCAACGGTAGAGTTATTCCTAAAATTTGGATTACAATTGGATATATTGTTATGTATAGATTTATTAATCTTAATTTAGTATGCATAAATTGTGTCAAAAATAGTTTTTGAATAGTTAAGAAAAGGTTTTTCCTTTGATTCTTTTGTTGATTCATTTGAGCACATGATCCACTATTTTGCATCCTTATACGAAATTCAGCCATCAGTTAACACGTTCGGTGAAATGATAATTGCTTTTAAGGTCTTTAGGGACAACTTAAGGAACCTATTACTTAAGGCACCTATTACTTAAGGCATCAGTACTTATTGCATCGACTATTTAAGGTTTTTTCTTTAGACCTTTACTTAAGGCCTATTCTACTTATGGCCCTTTAAGGCCAATTATACTTAAAGACCCTTTAAGGCCCCAACTACTGATAGTAACTACGGCACTACTACATAAACGTTAGTACCTGTGTACACAAGTTAGCGCTTGTGGTTGTGGCGCTTCTGGCACTTGTGGTTGTCACCGTTTAGCACTGCCTGTTACTGCTGTGATGTTGGCTGTGTCCAACACACTTGGTGCTGCCTGTTGTTGTTGTTGTTACAATGTTTGTGGTAATGGAGGAGGTGATGTGTCACCACTACTTAACTACTTCCCAATTATGCTTTTAAAAACTAATTGAGTATCCACTTAGTTTATGAATTTTATATTTAATTTTTATTTCTCAACACCAAGGTTTAAAACATAGGTGTTCTTGACGTGCTACTGTGTCGCCACCACAGTAGCTATACAATACATGCAGATGAAAATATTTTTTGTATTTATTTGTGTTTTTTGTGAGTTTTTTTTGTGTCAATATTTATAGGACCGAAATCAATAATTTTTGGATATAAAATGCTTTGTTTATTCATAATCGTGTTCGAGTGGAGACTATAAACAGCGAAAACATAGTAGAGTGTCCCGAGTCATTATCGTCAATTGGAAGATCACTGACTTGAAATTAATAAGTCTGTGTGCAGGATTTGGGGCCTAAAAGTAAAACAAAATATTAAAGTTTAATTGAAAATAAATTATAAATTTAAACTTACCGAAGTCGTAGAGACAACTACTTCTTCAAGTCCTTAATCATAATTGGATGTTCGATGTCCGCAGCATCAGAAACTCATTGCGTTAATTTCATTTATGAATTTGTCAACTGTTTAGAAGTTTGGAAAATAATTGATTTAAACACAGATAACATAATTCCAGAAAACATTGATATTTATTGAATTTTTTTAAATAAATTTTTTTAAATAGTATTGCATAAAAAAGGTGCAATAATAGCATAATATAGCATAAAAAAGCATAAAAAAGTGCTATAAGAGCATAAAATAGCAAAAATAGCTTTAATAGTATTTCTAGCATATATGTTGAAAACTAGCAAAAAACAAGCATTTATAAAATTGCTGTTAAATTGTCTTATTTTATGTAATTTAATCATATAAGAAGTCAGAATCACTATAAAGTTTATAACAAAAAAGTAGCAAATGCTATCTTTTTGACACTATTCATTAAATAATAAAATTAGGAATAAATATTAGTATGAATTGTTTGTCGATTTCTGAAATCCTCAGTAGAAATTGTTCCAAAAATGACTCACCGAAAAAATTTCAGGTGACAGTGAAGTGACAGAAATACTTTCAAAATAAGTACCAAAAACTTTTTAAAACATAGTTATTCATAAAACAGTCTTTGTTATATGCGATTAAATTAATAAAAATATGAATAAAATACAAGTAATTAGTCTGAGGCACAAAATCGAAGTGAAGTGTAGTGATCGCGCATCGGGTATATGTCTGAATGTCTTTATGTATGTTTTTGAGATGACAGTTCTAGGAAAGGGTAGTTTCATGTTCAGAGACGGATACGCGTAACATATATGAGGTGCAGTCAAAAGCACAATTCTGATAATGCAAGGCAGTAAATATTTACTATGTATCGATTATCTCTGTGTAAATATTATTAGCTTCTTGTAACTCTATATAATAATAATTATGCAATTCATCATTATTTTCGGTTACGACAGTATCATCATAATTGTCATTTGTTTCGTGATTACTATTTTTTCTCTTGTAATAGTAAATTGAAATGTTAACGAACCCACAAATAACTGATATCACCAATACTGATATCGCCAATAAAATCATACCATATTTATAAAATGTGTTGTCAGCTGTTTTTTTATCGTAGGTATTACTTGTATTACTATCATCGATCCATTCATAATACTTTATATAATCGATGATAAAATGAGAAGATAGCAAGAATGTATTGTTAATATCGTAATACCTGATCGAATTGTTGTACTCATTTACTAATTCTAATTTGAATGCGTGATCATATGGTTCACCAATTTTAATGTACGTTTCATTATTTGCTAATTTAATGAAATATCTATCGGTTGACACTTTGTTTACAATAGTGTTATCAATTTTCCAAATCATTACAGTTTTATTCCATTCAAAACTAATCAAATGAAATCCCGTTTTAAGTTGCAGTTCTATGTTTTCATGCAGCGTTTTGTCTTCTTGTTTATCGATGCCATACTTGATACCAAAATGCGTTGTTTGCTGATAATACGGTTTATGAAACTCGTTATCACTTCTAAATATCTCAATATTACCGCTTTGAAGATAAATGCCAAATTTATAGAATACTGGCCACAGTCCTATATAAGCCACCGCTTTGTTATACTCCACACTAGCATTGAATTCAAATTTCCCATAAGTCCAGCCATATTTTGAATAAATATAAGTGGACTCTCTATCGCACCAATATTGCGGTTGTATTCGTTTTGAGCGCAAAATCAGTGTGTGATTTACGATTGATTCATTGTTGATATAACACTGATGCCCTGCATTAAATGAAATACAATTTATTAAAATTCATCTGCTGTTTATACAAGATTATCAATTCATTTAATAATTCGAAAAAATTAGTTCATACCATCTCTGCCATCTTTAAACATCCAAAAGTTATTATCTAAAGTATTATTCGCAAATGTTTCGCTCCATTTTAATACATATATAGTGTTCAAAACAAAA
>JAQIVF010000750.1:0-18436 GCA_034698365.1 Steganacarus magnus
CATGGTTTGGTTTGGATTATAAAACCAAAATTATAGATTGGTTTGGTTTCGGAAAAGTCAGACCATAAACACCTTTAATATACAGTACATTTTAAAGTACTGTATTACAAACTATAAAATTTATAGCACAGAATATTCTAAAACTAAGCATATTTTATCAAATTATGGCTTTTTAGTAAAAAAAACCTCTAATAACAGTCTGCTAAAGCAGATAATATTTTTTTATTTAAATTATATTAATTTAGTCTATTATATAATTTTATCTCATAAAAGAATCGACACTATAGTAAATATACAGACCTTTCCGCTTCTGATCTGATTAGAACTCTCTACAGCTGATTGCAGTAATAATCTATCAGTGATTGCGGGAATTTTGCCCTTTTTTGATTTCAATAAAATTTTGGCAACGATCGCCACCGCGAGATCGATATACAAACGGATTAATTTTAATATTAGATTCGTGTATATCGCCAAACAACTACTAATTACAGTACAAATAATGTTACAAAACACTTTGAACGCGTAAGTATAGACGAGATAACAAATACTGGCGAGTGTTTTACAGATTTCCTTCGTATGGGTTAACATCGCACTAATCTAAAATCCAAAGTAATATATCACATGGATTTTGTTTTTTTTGTGGCAAAAATCTTCAAATGTGAAAGTGTTATTCTGTGAATTAGATTACACTCTCACTCTTATCAACAATGCGTTATCGCGTTTATATAAACATTGAATCATTTCACACGTCACCAAAACCAAAAATGTTGGCCAATAACTGAATGAAATGTTTATAAAAAACGCTTAGAAAACATTTATTAACACATTATATAAATACAATTTATGGTTTATGACAAACTCAATAATGAAAATAAATCTTTTAAGTTTCTTCTAACTTTATTTTAACTAGTAATACATTTGAATGGAAAACACATTTATAGGAAATGCTAATGATATTTGCGTTTATTGGCTTCGATCGCGATATTTACAACATCGCTGCCAATCACGAAATCAGCGGACACTATATTAATACAGTTCCACCACTGATCCAAAAACCAGTTCCTGTATCGCCAGTTGACGTCGTCAGCCATTCTTCTAAGTCCACCATAAACGTCTAAAACGGCATTAATGGTTGCGGGCGTTAACTCGGCCTGCGCTGACTTCAGTTTGTCGTCAGTGTCTTTGCACAGATTGGAGGCGAACCAACTCTCTAAACCTTCAACAGTATCCTTATCGCCCCATTGATGCTTCACGTTCTCCCATAATAAGTGATTGTCGCTATCGCTGAAATAACCTTTATTTTTCTCCACATAACCGATAACTAATCGCTTATTAATCGAAACTAATTGATTGATTGTGTAATTCACTGGAAAATTAAAACAAAAAATTTATTTTAAAATATGAGATAAAATTTATCTAAAAAGAAAATACTGTGTAAATAAATTAATACCGAGAGTATCATTAATGATATAAGTTCCGACAACTTCTTTAAGTAAATTCATGACGAGCTGATGCTTTTGCTTCAACACAGTGGTATTCGTGTCATCGAAGCCTTTCTGGAATAAGTGAAAGTCAAAAATAACCACCTCTTTGGGCGCTCTGTCCAGAAATGTCTTCACTTGAGTCAACACGTCTCGCAATGTGTGGCCACAATTCCAATCCGAGTGCACAATTTGCAACAGTTCCGACTCACCGGTTATATACCCGCCTCTGATGTCGAAGTAACGAATACCATAAACGAGTTGATTGTAAATACTGTCCGCTTGACAGTACCTATAATTTTCGTTTGATTCGACTTAAGAATCACAAAAATTATTTAAAATAAGGCTCAAAAAAACTTTCAATACTCACTTCTTTGCGTAAAATTAATCGATTGCAAACCCCATCTATTATAACAGCCCGCGTCGTGAGAGCCCGGTATTACTATTTTTCGAAGCGTGTGATTGCCTATGGTTTGCAGATTATTCTGCATCCAATTCGGATACGCTTTGAAACAATTTTTCGCCACAATAGTGTTATCGCTGATATACGCCACGTACCACTGATTACCATTAGTGTCATTAAGACAGCCATCCGGCAAATTAGCACCATATTCGGTAAAGTTTTTCACCACAAATTGCTCGCTCGTTCTATTAAAAGTTGCAATGACTTAAAAATTATGGAGAGAAAATTTGCTTTGTTTTTTTTAAGTAAACCTTTCGTGTCCGCTGTGCGTCAAATTAATCAGTTTCTTATAGGCTGTGGTCGCGTTCGCATTTTGCGGATTAGACTTAAACAAACCGATCCAGTCATTCGTATTATTTGCGGTGGCGTTTCGCCAGTTCACTATAATCCGTCTCTCGGTCGATGTGATTGGTATACCGCTTCCGTTAACTAACTCATCAATCGTTGCCGCTATTGTTAGATAAACTTCAACTTCGCCTGCGATGCCGGAAAAGAATTTAGGTTACAACAACACATAACAGAACTATTTTAATAATGAAATTTCAACAATTCCGTACTTGAAACTAATGACGCGAAGAGTGAAATCAATGTTAAGTAAAATATTTGCATTTTTTCAACTTTTGAATGTGCATATAAGACCAACTGTTTTTGGTTACAATGCGTATAATTAACGCAGATTAGTGGAACGCAAAGTCTTGAGAAACTCCTGGTTTAAGTCGATAATACACACATGTGAGGTCCGAGTTAGAGTTACGTTTAAAAAATTTTTTATAGAAATATTTTTACAGTGCTTAAAAAAATTTGCTATAATTTACTTTTGATGAAATTAATATAAATAATATTATAGACATGAAATTAATTTTTATGCACAATAAGTTAGTTATTTGTTTGCGTCTCGTGATATGACTCTCGTTCAGATCTCAAAGTCTAAACACTAAAAAATGAATTTAAAGCGAGTTTTTGCTCGGATCGAATGAACTTTACATGTCTACAACAATATTATTTTTTATTTTAGTTTCAACAGGTGATTAAATACACATAGTTTTTTGAACACATAGCATATAATGTATGTGTGTCTTTATAAGTTATACTAATATTATTTATTTTTTTCTCTATACAGGAATTATAAATTCAATTGCATGTAACATAGTTATAAATTTTAAATGCTTTTAATTAAGTGAAATCTGCTAATTTATTTAATTAAAAATAAGTTAGAGACAAAACCTCTTAAAAAACAAACGAGGTTTGAAACTGAATATTTTTTTTTAAAAAAAATTCACTTCTTTGCCTAAAATTATCAAAATTAAAACAAAAATATTTTAGATTTAAAAATGTGTTTTAAATTAATAACGAAAAAAAAACAAAACAAATAAATTAAAAAATAATCTGATTTTAAGTGAAAAGTAAAATAAGCTTTTATGCCAAAAAATTGACAAAGTTTTGATTTCCAATAAATTTCCTTCGATTCGCTTCAATAGCAATGCTAACAATATCGCTGCCGGTAATAAAATCAGCAGAAACTATATTAATACAGTGCGGCCACTGGTCAATAAACCAGTATCTGTACCGCCAGTTAACCTCGTCGGCCATTCTTCGTAGTCCTCCATAAATATCGAAAATTACGCCTAAAGATGTTGGCGTTAGTTCAGCCATCGCTGACTTTAATCTAGTATTAGTGTTGAGGCAAAGATTATTGTCGAACCAATTTTCTAACTGCATCACATTATTAGCGTTCGCCCATTCGTGCGCAACATTTTCCCATAATAGGTGAGTGTCATTATCGCTAAAATATCCTTTGTATTTATGCACATAACCGATAACTAATCGTTTATTAATTGAAACTAATTGATTTATCGTGTAATTCACTGAAATTTTTAAAAAAATATTTAGTTAATGATACATTTTTTCAGATAAAGAATTAATACCGAGAGTATCATTAATAATATAAGTTCCGGCAACTTCTTTAAGTAAGTTCATTAAGAGCTGGTGTTTGTGTTTCACTACAGTGCGATTTTTGTCGTCGAAACCTTTTTGGAATAAGTGAAAGTCAAAAATAACTACTTCTTTGGGTGCTCTGTCCAGAAATGTTTTCACTTGAGTCAACACGTCTCGCAATGTGTGCCCGCATTCCCATATCGAGTGAACAATTCGCAACTGATTCGTATCAGTGTCGTCCTCACAAGCAATAAAACCGCCGCGTATATCGAAGTACCGAATTCCGTAAACAAGTTGATCGTAAACACTATCCGCCTGACAGTATTTATAGTTTGATTTTGGGTTAACTTTTGATTTAAGTTTTGTAGGAAAAACGTTTTGAGTTATAAAACAATAAGTCGGTTAATAAAGACTCACTCGATTGCGTATAACATCCGGCGTTATGCGAACCTGGTATCACTAATTCGCGTAATTTATGATTACCTATAATTTCCAAGTTGTTTTGCATCCAAAGTGAATACGCTTTAAAGCAATTTTTCGAGATTACTTGTCCGTTGCTTATATAAGCGATGTGCCACTGATTGCCATTCATATCTGTGAGACATCCATTCGGCATATTATCTCCGTAATCAGTCAAGTTTTTGGTAATCAATTGTATGCTTGTTCTATTAAAAAATAAAATACTATAAAATAAGATCTATTAGATCTACCGATGGTTTAATTAACCTTTGGTGACCGTTGCTCATAAAATTAATAAATTTTTTAAAATACGGCTCTTCTGTGCCATTAGTTTGCGGGTCAGCGCTAAACAATCCAATCCAATCATTGAAGCCATTATTGATGGGCACATTTCTCCAGTTAACAATTAATCTTCGTACAAATAATTTGTTCGGCACTCCGCTACCGATTATCAACTCGTCGATTATTGCCGATATTGTCAAATAAACTTCGATTTCAGCTAAATTTATTGAGAAAAAAATTAATATAACTGTCACGTTTGTTTTAATTTTTTAGTTATTTTGTGTAGATTTATACATAAAACTAACGTGAAATAAGAAATAAATGTGAATAAATAAATGATCTTCATTTTGAAACTTAGATACTTTCTAAAACCCCAGATGTTATAAGACGATAAAATTCAATTGGTGTTATATATACGTTTAAAATAACAAAGAGGCACTTATTCGCAAAACTTAATTTTGTTAAATTTTATTAGTGTTACAAAATTTTATTAAATGAGTTCTTATATAAAAGTTTTCTGTAACTTTTTCAAGCTTTAAGTAGATTTTGTTACGCATTAGATTATTAGTGATTTCCCGGACAGATCACATGAATTTAATCGCAACAACAAAAATGAATAATACATGATATGATATATTTAACTAACTATATAACTATACATATGATATGATATTTATCTTTTAGAAGTCAGTATTTTTGGTTTGATTGAAATTAGTAGAGATCGAAAATGATAGCAATTTGCTAGTTTTTTATTTCCTAAATTAGAAGCATATAATTGTAATTATTGCGCGAAATGGGTGGTAATCATACGTTTTGTACATGTTTATAAATGCTAATTTTTGCTATCTTATATGCAATTTTCCAGGAAACAAAAAAATTATCGTTAAATTCCGATGAGTTTTCCGATGGCCTTCAAATTTTCTGAAAAATCAAAGGCTTATTATAGTAAATTTTTATTGATAAAGTAAATATGTTTTTTAAATGATACTAAAATTCTAAATTGTAGTTCTAGAAGGGCATTGAAAATAATATAAAGAATTTTTTATATCAAATATTTAATTTTTACAAATATTTTAAAAAATTAAATTAATAAATGCTATTTTTTAATGCTATTTTGGTACATTTTTAGAGCAAATTTGATGCTACTAATTAATGATACTTTTTCGATCACTAGAATTTAGCTAATGATTTGCGAAATAATAATGCAAGCAAAATAATAAATAATATTTACTTCTTGTACAACACAACAAAAAACAACAGTATTACGTATGAAAACAATGGCATATTACGCTTTAAAAATACACGGTTTCTAACGTCTTGTCTGTAGCTTAAAATCCCAACTATAATAAAAATATGCACAGACAGACGGATCAAACCTAAATCTACATATCTACCCAACATCATTCATAATTGAGCTCGTTTTGATTTTTATTGAGATTTAAATTTAAAATATAACATCCATTTCATGAATTTATAAATAAATAGTAGCATAGCTGCTTTTAGTGGTTAATGTATAATAACTTATAAAAACTTAAGTATTCAAAAATATTGATACCTTTACCAACGATTTAATTATACATTTTTTTACCAAAATAAAAATTTAAAACAGGGTTTAACCTTTTAAAGTCATGGTTTTAATCAAAACAGTCATAATTTAGCAAAATCGGCAGTTAATACGATTTTCAATAACACCAAATAAAATCAATATTATTCCCGAATTGCAATAAAAATAGCAAAATCAACAAATTATTGTATTATATAAGAGAATATTTTTTTATAATATTGTTTAAACTAGAATATTATGATTAAATCACGATTTTCGAGTAATTTACTTATATTATTCATATACTGCCGTAAGTAAATCATAAATTTGTTAATTAATATCAAAATAAAGCATTTATACACTAGAAAATGCATACTTAATAAAATTGGAAACACAATGCGACGATTGGGTGGCGTACAGAGATACTAAATGTTTTAAAGTTTTCGAAAATAGTGGACTTAAACCATATGACGACGCGATTAAAGAATGTAAGCAACAATTTATTGATTCAAATTTAGTAACAATTAGTTCGTCCGACGAGCAAAAGTTTCTCGTGACACTCATATTCAATACCAATCAAATTGTGGATAACGTGTGGATCGGAGCGCAATATGTTAATAGGCGATACAATTGGTTGAATGGATTGAATTTAACGTTCTCTAATTGGGCGGACAGCTATCCGAAAAATCTAACAGATGGTTGCGTACAAATGTTCTCCGATCCGGGTTCGGTCGGTAAGTGGGTTGACACCAGTTGTAAGCGAAAAAATATTGTTGTGTGCGAAAAAGTGCCGAATTGGTCGAACAAGCATATTCAGGAATCGGTGTTGAGTCTACAAGAAACTGTTTTAAGACTACAGGAGACTGTAGTAAGTCTGAAGTATAACGAATCTATTCTGCAAAACACTGTTAAAAGTTTTTCGGACAAAGTTTCTTCACTAGAGAAAAATGAAACTGCTCTTCAAGACACAAATTTAAAAACAACTAACCAAAGCTTAATTCCAGTAGGATTTGTTTATACACAGTTTCCAAACGAAACAACTCCGCAAGAAATATGGCCAACAATGACATGGAAGGAAATAACGTCGTCATACGCCGGTTTATTTATCCGAGCATTTGGCGGTAATTCGAGTTCATTCGGTAGCACTCAGGAAGCGAATGCGCCGCGAATAACACAATATCAGTCATAGTTATACTCCGAACACCCGAGCGAAACAAACTACTGGATATCGGATCTCGCGGAAGGTGCTTGGAGTAAATGGGTTTATTCGGGATCAAATTCTGGCGCACAGATCGCCTCCAGATGCAACACATCTGCCGGCGAAGTTCGTCCGCGTAATACTGCGATTCGTGTTTGGAAACGTATTGCTTAGAGTTTACTTTATTTTAAATTTGATTTATTAACTTCGAAAGATTAATTAAAACAATTTTAAAATTAATTTAATATTCGAGTTAACTTTGTTGCTTTCTTAGTGATTGATTTGATTTTAAATTTATATTTGAATTAAGATTATTTATATTTTTTTCTCTTCAAAACTAAAGTTAAACCAAAAATAATTTAATGGACAAATCTAAAAGTAAATTTATAATATATTTTCAAAAACACTAGACTGAAGTGTTTATTATTAGACCATTAGGTTTAATCTCATCACTCGTTTGTTGACCACGATCTCCGGCCATAAAAGTCAAGTTCGTTTTTTTGTGTGCAAACCCATAATAATTCTAAGCACTTGGAATCGACAAGCTTTTAGATTTAACTTCGGAGGTAAACAAATCTTTTCGCTTATTTATCACACGTTTTGACTGATAATGCGTGATTCGTGTTATTAGTAATTATAATGCAAACATAAAAACAGCAAACACTTTAAATAATATTGTACACTAACAACAGCTCAGCAGCTCTAAGTCACTGATTTATTAGATCTAAGAGTGGGTAAACTTAATAGTAAACATTAGTATAACATTACACAGGTAATGTACACTTTGATTGCGTAATAATGTATAAATTGTAAGCAAAAATGTTTTCAGCAACACTACGTTTTTGATGATAAATACCGTACAGTTACTCATAAATCAATACTGCACACACAACTTTAACTTTGTAGACAAATTGTATTTCGCGTATAACTTACTCTCATTCTCTTCTATTCTTTTGAGTCAATGGAAAAAATCTGAAAACCAAAATGTTCTCTTAAATAAGAGGTAAAAAAAAGTAAAGAAACGTCTCGAAAGAGTAAAAAAAAATGGAATGAGATTTATTTCGCCGAGAATTAGGCGTTAAAAAAGTATATTTATTGCGGATTGAACTTTCTATTTCTCTTATAGTATGTTAAAATAAAGAGAGTGTCTGTATAAAGCGTACACACGTATATAAATCAGCGTTAAGAGTGTCACTAAATGCAATTCAGGTGTAGATCTTGACAAACTGCCGAACATGTGTTCAGAAAACTTACACGCAGTGGGAGAAAACGATGCGATAAAGATGTACAGAAAAGAGAATAAGAGACATTTATATAGTTGTGCTGTTTTTTTTCTTACAATCTTGAAGACAAAAAAATTTTCGAAAAACGAATAGGTTTTTCTGCGAAATCGCTTTTAGCCATTAAGATAGATGGATGTATAACGCAAAAGGGCTAAAGAGATGCATAAAAAATAGTAGAAGATGATGAAAAAGAGAGAAAGAAGAAAAAAGATAAAGATAACCATATAGGAAACAATGGTACCGAAAATAAATGCAAAAAACTTTTAATGCCGAAACTGTATTCACATTTATAGCTGTTTCGGTGTGTGTGTGTGATATAAAAGCATTTATATTATACAACGCATGCGTTCATACACATACACATTCACAGAATATTCTGTGTATGCGAATTATAATGGCATATGAGAGCTGGGATTTTCAGTGTTGTTTCTGCGAGTAACACATCTCCACTATCCATCACTACTCTCACACACGCTCATCATATTAGCTAATAGTGTTGTATAAGTTTAAAAAAAGATAGAGTGAGATCGAAAAATATTCTTTTGTCTTTGTTGTTCACTGCTATTATTATAAATTTTATCGAAAAAGAGAAAAAAAAACTTATATATAATCCCTGTCTTTGAGTCTGAGCTCAGTCTCTCCACATTTTGAGCTCAATTTATAATAATCGGGAAGTATTGCAAGTCGACTGAATATTTTTCCATGTAAAGAAGAAAACGTAACGGCAAAAAATGTAAAAAAGCACGTAAATGACAAAAAATAGACGACATCTGATCGCTATCTCGTTTGGGTATCACTTCAGAAAACTCTCTCTGTGTTTGACATCTCATCTTTATTTTTTTCGCTGTTATTGTCAAAGTGTTTATCTAATTCAGAGCTAAAGAAATATAGATAGCGATTTTTTCTGAATAGAAAAATACATATTCAATTTGAAAGAAAAATTTGCTTAAAACATTTTTCTTCGTGTAAATTCTTTACTTAAAAAACAGTTTTCTATTAAATAAACTTAAGTACAGTTAGCGTTGAGAAAACTATTTTGAAATTCTGTAAAAAAAACTTTAAGAATCTAGCCATACATTCAGTAACGCTCTAAACTCATTAAACTTACCTGTTTCTTAATTTTTTTTAATCTATAGTCAATTAATAGTGTTTTGTTTGTAGAAATTAATTTTTTCTAAATTCATAAAATTATTTCTATTGTGCTAATCATTATTATTATCGCTGTCTCTACGATCATCATCATTATCATCATAACTGCCAGTATAACCTTAACGAACATTTTCGGCTCACTGTAAAAGGTAAGAGTACTTAAATATTCATTTTGCTGTATTATTTTTTTTGCCTTCACTCTTCATATTTACATAATGCGCCATAAATATAATTACACGTATACTGTTGTTGTATTAATATATAGATATATTACACTATTCGTTCTCTAATTTGAATGTAGTCTACGAAATGAAAATTTTTTCTTGTTTGCTCTTAACATTATAATAGTCTTCTACAGACACTAATTATCGGTTTGAATCGCTTAAAGTTGCGAATAACCTAAAAGTTTGCTAAATATTAAACTAAACACTACATTACTGTATTGTAATTTTTTTATGGGAGTATAAAATAGTTTTTTTAATTTTAGTATTTTTTGTTGTGTGCTATAATTTTAAACATTCTAAGCTACCATAAACATAATAACCGTTATTAGTAAGTAAATCGAAAGTCGTAGACAAACAAAACTAAATTATGCCATAAAAATCAGAATATATTTCTGTTAGACGTTATGTAACTTTACAAAAAATATGGCTCAGATTATTTTTGTTGCGTTTTTATAATGCCATATTTTTCGACATATTCTAAGGATAATTTATTATCTTTCATGTACGCGTAGCAAGAAAACTAAAAATGACTACAGAGTAAGCAAGCATTTGGTTTTTTTTCTCATAAGATATAGATTTCAAATTTTTTGAGTCATTGAGTTTTTTGTCCGGAAAACGATTATAACAAATAATATATTAAAATGGTTATATTTTCACTCAAAACTTTTATTGACTTTACTGGTAATTAAAAATTATTCAGTTCTTACGTTAAAACTTAGATTACAAATATTTGTGGTGCTAAAAGAATATTGTTGGTGATTTCGACACATTCTAAGACGAGAGTGAGAGATAAACAATAAATAATTAAATTTTCAATTAACCCCATAAACAGCGAATTAACGTATAGTCTTATCGCACAGCAACAGCAAAAAGGAAAGTCGATATTCGTGTGTTAACCGATATAATTACACTAAATTAGAGTTCGATTTTGTTTTGTTGCGCTTGAATTTTTAATAATGAGTTATTAAGTGGATAATTGTGTTTATCTCTATCAGCAAAAATACTTAAATCGTAAAATTTTAAGTGGTATATAAAAATCTATAATTAGTGATTTGCTGAAAATATTTTTCGCTGTCACATTATATCCATCGTTTGAAAATAACCGTTAACTTGAGAATTTAATTTGTTGTGCCGATATTTCTGCAGCTGCACAGCAAAGCACATACTCATACACATACCTTTTAACGTTTCACAATTTTTTCTTAAGTGATTTAATACCGTATCACACATACACACACACACACACACACACACACACACATTTCTGAAATAGCTAATAATTGGCTCGAAGAATAACATTGTGTTTAAAACGGCTTTTGTGTTATAAACGGCGTTGCATTGAATTCTGGTGCCACTACTTTTAAACATCATTCTGCGCTCGCAGTTAACGTTTCGCTTAATTCGTGAGATCAGATTTTTTTATTTGGCGTTACGTTGCGTAAGAGCTTTGAAGCGATATATTTTTTCATTTAATGATGATAGCTGTTACTACAGGGTTCGTAACATTTGTTAGAGCATGGCTTGAGAAATTGATTTTTTTTAAAAGAGAGTGTGTGTGTATGAACACCTTTTTGTGAACACAATAAGAGGATAAGGCTGATGGAAATCACAGATTTTTTGTATAGAGTTGACACGACATAACCGCAGAATTAGAGAGAGAAAGTAAAACGTTAAGGATTAGGATTTTTAGAATTAAATTCAACTTATTTAGGCGACCGGGTTTGGGGATATAAAATTAATAACCGAATTAAGGAGAAATTAGCCCCAGTGTGTTGAAATTATTTTAAATATAAATTATTAATTATTCAGTGTTTTGCCGGAAACCCAGATTAGCCGTACCAGCCATACGTTCGTTTAGTTTTATTAATTGTTAAAAATTATTTACCATTAATTTGGATAATCTTTGAGAATAGTGTAAATCAGATATGACCGAGATATTTCAGAAGAAAAAAATACTCATGTATTGTTAAAATATCTGGTGACTGCAGCATAAATGAAATGACAGTAATAAATGCGCATAGCATTAACCACTGATAATAACAATAACTTAATATAAGTTAGTTCAAAATAAATGTTAAATAAATTATAAAACATTAAATTCTTAAAATGTTTGATTCGCGGAATTTTATTTACGGAAAAATATATTGCGCTCGTTTTGTTGGCGCAATCAAACGGAATATTAATCACTACTCAATAAATAAAAAATGACTGAATTTCCTTTATTAAGCTCATTCTTTGATATCATGCGGAACTAAATAGCGAGCTTAACGATTCTGATTACTAGTCTTTTCTAGAGAATTTTTTTTCTAAAGCAAGATTTTTTTTAACATAAATCAGTGGAGAAATTCGAGTACAGTAGTATAAGAATGAATACACTGTACAGCTATAAAGAGAAATAAAATTCAAATCATGGGAAAATTTGTGACAACAACCGAAAAGCACAGCATTTTATAATTATACATCTTATTGATGTATCGAAAGAATGTAAGGTACATAAGTGAAAAGAAATATCCAAACAAACAAAAACACACATCAAAGTAATCCACGAGAAAATAGCCATTATTTTTGCAATTCATTCAACTCACTATTATAAGCTTCTTATGAATTAGTTGTCTTTGTGAAAATTATTTCAAACTAGACTCCGAAATGTGCGCCCAATTTATCGGACCCTTGGAAAAAGTTGTAGGGCTCGGGTCTATACTTCAAAACTGTGTCGGGCCGAGCTTTAGCTTCATTTATTTCTAAAATTTAAAAGCCTGATATTCCTAAAATTCAATTTTAATACACAAAATTAACACAAAACTGATTTCCATAAATTTGTTTCTGCTTTAGGATAAATTTAACATTTCACACAACTTATCAAACAATTTACTATACAAAAAACAAACACAGTTAGTTAATTTTTGAATAATAGTTCATACAAGATTGATATTCAAGCGGTTATAAGTATTTATAATAATTCGTTTTTACTATTAAACTCAGGCCGGGCTTTGGGTTTTTAAAAAGTCGAGCTTTTTTCGGGCTCGGGCTTAAAAATGTCGTGCCTACATGTCGGGCTCGGGACTGAAATTTTTCAATATTTCGGAGTCTAGTTCAAACAGACATTGATCCATAAGTATCTAAAAGACATTTTTATTTCAAGTAATATATATTTGTTTGTCAGAATTAAATATGCGCTCATTAACGCAGTAAATTGTAACTATTGTTTTATTTTAACAATTGTAAGTTTGATAACAATTTAATACTAAAATAATGACGAAATTGACCTTGAAATACGTGCATAAATGACCGCTTCACACATTCAACAGATCATTTGGACTGTAAACGTAAAATTTCGTCTCACTAATTATAATATCGCTCTAAATATTTAATTCGTATGATAATGAATGATCAAAGAAGTGTACGCAGAAAATTATGCAAGAGTGCAATAAATAAAAACCGAATGGGAATCAAATAATTAAAATTTTAATTAAGTTTCATTAAAAATTCTTAAGCAAATATGAGACTAGATTAAAAATTTAATGAAGTTTTTTTCTAACGTAGTCTCTATAAAATTATTAAAATTGCCATTCATTGATGTGTTGATTATAAGTTTTAATCGATTAGAATTGAATGTAAATTTTTTCCAAAAGTATACAAAAATAATAATAATAAATTGGAGTTTGAATTAGTTTTTTCGATTTCAATTTATTTTACTGCGGGATGAATATCAAACTGTTGAAAATTTTATGAATAATTTGCATACTGCATAGTAAATAGTCTTTATATTAATTTTGTGAACAGTTAAATAAATTTCCATTATAAAGGTTGACGTTTACCTGCGGAAATCTATTTAAATGCTTTAAGCTTTATTATTAGGGATGCAAATGTTTTATTTCTCAAGAAAAAAACAGTCTAAACTAATTAATACTGGCATAATGGAAACAGTAAATTTGCCTATTTTTACTATTTTTCATCTTTCTTCCTGAATGAATGTTGGTTTTCAGTTTTTAGTGCTGAATTTCTCGTCTCTAGAGTAACAACAATATTGTCTTGCGATTATTTTTAGCCTACTGTTATTAATTTCATTTCGGAAATTAATTTTGTGCCCGTAATTATAAAAAAAATTATTATTTCATTACAGTTCTCTCGATTAAGAAAAATATTTTGATAGGTTTTTAATTATGTTATTCCATGCGCGCAAAACCTGTTATTAAATAATTTATATGAGCGAGAAGGCGTTGATAGTTTAACTCAATTATGATAATCGATTATACTGTTAAATGATAGCACTGGTACCGTAATGTAATGTACCAGTATATGATACTTTAATGCAGATATATTTTGCAGAATTAGTTCAAATTTGGAGTACGTATTTCGCAATAAAGATTAAAAATTTATAACCAGTTTGCTTTATCTATATTATTATAAACTATCTATATTTTTGTTAGTAACACATTATTCGCGGTAAAAATGCCACAAATATTTATCAAACATCATTTTTACCGGAGAGCTATCTAGTTTGAGATTTTAGTTGTTTTATTTATTTCTTTAACAAATTTTCTTACTTATACTTAAAGGTTAATATAGTTCAAGGTTTCACCAGATCACTGGGTCATTGCCGCTCATATGTAGGCGATCTTTCATATCTGTAAAATAATTGGATTAACAAATTTTCGCTGATGTATCACTAAACAACAAGCTTAGGGGTTAAGCTTTCGTTTTTCTGCTCGATAACTATATTACCAACATTATACGAATAGTTAGGACTAAAACGCGCTGCAAACTGGGATCTGTACTTATATTTTCACTAATGGTGTGCAGTTACGTCTAATCACTGATATAATAAATTAAATTACGGAACGTCCATATTTTTATATACATGTTGCGTACAATGCACATACTCATTAATAATAGACACACCGAAAACTTATCCGTTAACTCATTGCACCCACTCTTGTGTGATTGTGTGTTCGGTACACTTGAATCAATAGATCTGTTTCGTTGAATAATGAAACGCGTGGCACATGAATCTAAGGCATCATTTTCAATAAACCCTGTGCTGTGCGCTATGCGTCCAAATTTTCGTTTTCTATTACCGTATTAATCCGGTTTATTATGAGTTATCTAATAATTCAATTATTTTTCGCTGCCTGTTTCGAATGATAGCATTATAAATAACGCGAAGAATTAATATTATTTTGCATAAAAATGATGCGCAATTTTTCATCTGTTTTGTTTCAAGTCAAGGTGTTTTTGTCAGTATAATTTTTAAACTTTTAATCTCAAATCGGTGACTACTTTAATTGATTTTTCATTACACTCGCCGAAAGTCGCTGTCACACTGTGTGTTCAATCCATATATACACTGGAATTGTATTGCATTGTGTTTTGGCGATTGATGTGTTAATTATGTTTAACGGTTTTGTTCAGCATTCGTTGTGCGAAATTAGGCGCTGATACAAAAAAAATCAAATTAATAGTTGCTTTGTTGTAGGCGGCGATTATTTTTCCTAAAGATTTAGATCTTTGTTGAATAGAATTCCTAAAACTAACTTTTTTTATTATTGTTTGTTCGTTGTACTGATTGTTATCGGTTTTATTTAATTCCAAACTATTGTGAGAAAAGTAAAGTATTTTCTTCTCAATCAAAGCAAAATAATTTTCGCGTAGGTTTTATAAAAATCAAATAATTTTGTATTAAAGGTATTTATAATTTTTTAAAAAACATTCTCATTTCTTTGTAATTATGTAAAAACTCGTTTTTTTTATTTATTTAATAAATTTTTCACTTTTTGAAACTCTTTTTCACTCTTGAAACTTTTAATGTTTATTTAGTGTTATATAAATGGAACAAAAATCATACGATACAAAGCAATTTATGTGTTTTTCCAATAGATTTAGTAACACTTCAAACTTCAAACGTAATCTTATGTTTTCCAAACGAGTAGAGAGAGAGAGAGAGAGAGAGAGAGAGAGAAGAGGGAGTGAGGGAGAGAGAGAGAGAGAGAGAGAGAGCACCGTTGTTATTCATACGCAATTGAATTGTAATCAATTTGATATTTTATTTGTAGACACACCGATTTTAATGTTATTTTATTTTTGTTTGCGGCGCATTCACATACTTTTAAAATTAGATACGATGTGTAGGTTTAACTCTATTACAGGTCTGAACACACATACACAGATATTGTGAGCGACATTAAGCCATGCTTTTAGATGAATAATGCTATTGATTTTCATTTATTTTCTAATTTTTCCTTCACACACATACAAGTGTGTTAGCGTTCTATTTTAAAATATTTTTCGTTTTGTTTTGTTTTTTTTTGTTTTTCTCCATTTTCTCTTCGCACTCTTGTATTTTACACTTCACGCCGCATTTAACTCAATTTTCAAAAGCAAATAATAAAAGTGTGTAGAAAAGCATACGCTTATCTAACGCTTGTTAAACTAAAAATTATAGAGAACTTGTCAATATTTGACCAAAAACTTCTCTCAAACTTCTCTGTTCGCACTTCTTTCGGTTTGCACAACATTCTCGTCGCGTTCGCATCTATTATTAATATTTATTTTGTTTTCGATCTTTTATTATTATTTTTTCTCGCGCTGCGTAATAAGAAATTTGATATAATAGGCGAATAGACGAAATATGAAAAAAATCCAACCATATCATTGACCACTTATCTCTTTTCGACGGGTACTACTACTACTACTACTTCCACTCTTCGTCGGATCGATTATTATAAGTGAATGGCTAACTGGAAGGCGAGTTATTATTATTTTTTTTCTTCTTCTATGCACGCATTTTCATTTCGTTAGTCGGTTTTTTTCTCTCTATCTTTTTCCACAGCCGATGTGGTATGCATTAACTGTCTGAAATTGACTGCAGTTTTATGCTTTTTTTATTTGCACCCTAAAGCTGATATGTTCATTTTTTTCCCGCTTATTGTTGACGATAAAAATAATTATCATCACCATTATTATTAATAGTAATAATAAAAATGAAAATTTTTTAATTAAATTCTCTTTAGAATTTATAATTTTCATTTGAATGAAATTATTCACAGTTAAAATTATTTAAATAGAAATTTTTTTTAGTACTTCATGAGTACTTAATAAATATAAATATAAAGATTCAAATTGCATAACTGGTATTTAGGATTAAACAATTTTTGCCGTACAAAGCGAAATTAGTAATATATTGGGCGTCTCTACTTAATACTGTACTGTAATAATTGTTCCCGCAATTTCCGGAAAAATTATTTTCCATTCTCTCACTAAACTTTAAAAGTTTATTTAATTTTGAAAGAAAGATGCTCTCAGCAAGAAATGTAATGCAAATAAAAAAAGAAAATTTTCAAATCCTTTTTTATTTTTGTGCTCAAAAAAATTAAATTTAATATAAGCGCAACTTAAATTTAATAGAATTTTAAAAATTTATTCAAGAAAATAGCATGTATTCGGAGATTAAAAAAAATAGTTTTTAATAGAATCTAATCTTATATAATCATGTTTAATAATCTTCAAAACAAGACCGGAACATTTATTAATAATTCTTTCTTGAGTATCGCACTTTCTTAAGTACAGTATTGTTAGTAACGTGTAAAATGAGTTTTAAACATTGTTAATTTTTTCGCATTCTTACTTATATTAATATCCAAACGTGACGATTAAACTGACTGCAGCATTAAGTTATAGCTTGCGTGTTATAAAGTATTAAGATAAAAGCATGGAAATGATAGACTTGACTGACTTAAGAGGACGCACATCCAAATGGACGGACATTGTCAAAACCATAAACTCGCTTTTTTCTATAGAAAATGATCTGATTTTGAGAATTTTAAATTGACTTTCAAAGTTAAAAATTTTTAACATCAAAGTGATTGACTAGAAGACGTCAACTTTTCTGGTGTCAATTGTTTAATCTGTGATAAGTTACCAACAATTAAAGGATCCGAATGAATATACTCGTTAGTTGAATGTGATTTACTAAAGCTATCACGAAGTTTCTCATAGTTTTAACTTCATTTTAACTCATCATTTGGCGAGCAATTTTATTAATTGATACCGAATAACCGAATATGCGTTATCATAATCTAGTTTATTGAGAGCAGAAAAGTAGTTTAGAGCACGTTTGAACCAGAATAAATTAATAAATTCCATAATTTTTTGAGTTCAAAGAGTTTATATTAATAAAAAATTATGTATTATTTAATAATATGTAGATTTATTAATCCTATAACATTCCACTGTAAATTTATAATCTACAAATGATATCGATGATCCGACTCACAATTTAATTAAAAGTTAAATTGGATCATCGATATCATTACTAGAATGTGACTTCAAAGCGGAATCTAAACAGATTAATAAATCTTTCATCCGACTATTAGTATAGGACTAGAGCGAAAATGTTTTGTTTTTCAAGAGAGAGGAAAGA
>JAQIVF010000751.1:0-18414 GCA_034698365.1 Steganacarus magnus
AGAAAATTTGTTACCCATTTTAACATATTTTACTACATTTATCATAAACATTATCACAAATAATTCTTAGAATTTACCATGGAAAAAAAACAGTTTAACTAAACAACAACAACGAAAATTAAGAGAAAAAGAACAAAAACGTCGATTACGACAAAACAATTAGCTTAGAAAAGAAGAAAATTATAGAAATAAAAATGCGATGAATGAGAGAAGGACTAATAAAGAACAACGTATTATGGAAAGAGAGGATTCGGATGCTCATCGTATAGCAAGACTGGATGATAAATGACGACAAACTGAACGAGAAAGGGATTCCGATGCTCATCGAATTGCAATACTGGATGATGAAAGACGACATACTGAACAAGAAAAGGATTCCGATGCTCATAGAATAGCAAGACTGGATAATTAGCGACCACATACTGAACGAGAAAGGGATTCTGATGCTCATCGTCTTACGAGATCAAACCTAAAACGACGACAAAAAGAGCGAGAAGAAGATAGAATTGCTCGTAAACTGGCATGTGTAGATATTAAAGATGCGATTATTTTTAAAGATATATGCGATCAGTACGAAAAGAACATAAAAAATGGTCTAACGATCGTATGAAGTTCTTGCTGTGGTCTCTTATTTCCATCTTCTATAAATATGGTTAAGATAGAAACATTAGTTAGTGATGCAATAAACACCGAATTCTTACTTCAAATATGCGATAAATCTTATTGTAAAATAATGTTTTGTATAAACTTCTACAGAGATATTAAAGAACTAAAAGTACCCAATCTATCGAAAGCAAATGGATTAAGATTTCCAACGATACCAAAAGAATTAAAAAATATAAATGAAGTAGTAGTCCTAATAGTATCGCCACGAATACCATTTATGCAGATAAAAGAGTTATCTAAACG
Organism: Steganacarus magnus; assembly: GCA_034698365.1. Taxonomy (NCBI): domain Eukaryota; kingdom Metazoa; phylum Arthropoda; class Arachnida; order Sarcoptiformes; family Steganacaridae; genus Steganacarus; species Steganacarus magnus. Next base: position 910 of record JAQIVF010000751.1, read on the forward strand.
AGATAGGCAGTTTGCTATTAAAAGTAACGTTGGGAATGTACCAGTTTCAGTAGATACTTCATGTAGTATTTTGCCTCGAACTTTCGATAATACACACACAATTCAGCTTAAGTTAAAACGAAAAATGTGCTAACAGTCATACTATATGCACGAAACAGAACGTCCTGCAGTATGTTACAACACGATAAAATATTTAATAGACACACATTTAGAAAATATTAAAATTTCAGAGAACAGGTTGATAGAGCACAGCAATTAATATGAAAACTTTATCGTATTAGATGAAGATAAATCGATTGGTAGCAATGAAAACATAGATCATAGTAATAATGTAATAGAAAAAACTGATGATTGGGAAGAAGATAAAGAAGAAGATAACGTCACAACATATGACACTCTTTGGTGATCTTTCACAGACAATTTCATTTGCTCCAGGGGAATGAATGTACACATTATCAATACTGCGTGATCATTACTCTGAAGAGCTGTCGTTTCCTAATATCTACTGCGGACAGCCGAGACAAACTAATAAAACTACTTCGTACGCAAATATTTGTAAATGAACTACGTCAAATCTTACATTGCATTGAAAGATCTAAATAAAGATTTGAAAGACATATACCAATTAAGAGATTTGAAGTATTATTTATTGAGACCAGTTAGTAGGAAAAATGTATGTTTGGCTGATTTCTGTGCACAATTTAATAGATACAATAAAAGACCAAATAAGAAAAGTAAACAAAAATTAAACGAAATGGAAAAAGATGACCAAGTCTTGGAGAACGAAGAGTTAGGTGAGACATTCGTACTAAAAAACATTGCTGGTTTTCTTGAAAAAAAGGAAAAAGCCGAAAATAATTCGATATAATAGATACGACATAAAATCCGATGAGATTAACTACTATCGCGAAGTGACAACTTTTTTTTTCTTGGTATAATGAACAAAACGAATAAATAAATGTTGACATAAAATCAATTTACCGGAAAAAAATAGAACTAATCTTTACCAGCTTAACGAAGTATGTCTACAACAAAAAAGACATCGCGTATTTTGAAGACAGGTTTAAAGAAGAAGAGTTTAATTTTATCGTAAATGAAGAAATTGACCAGTAAAGTCATACATATAGCGTTTATACTATCGATAAAAGTGCTATTATAGTTGTAGTGTATGCGTAAGCAGTAGAAGACACGCAGTAGTGATTCGGCGTTAACGCTGGCTCACTACTGTAGAGTAATAACCGTGGAGGTCATTGACTGCACGTGGCTTCGGAAGAATAATTTGCCACAAGAACACACGTAAGAGAAAACAGTGTTAAGTATAGCACTAACTTAACATAAGCAAAACGACTCCAATTGCGATACGAAAAATATATTTATTTTACATTGAAAAACATTATACACGAGAACGTGATATACATAGCAATGAATAACAATAAGTGAATACTAATAAGTTTTTAAGTAACTCATAGTGTAAAGTCATAAGTAATCGGTAAGTAATAATAACAAGTAATGACTAATAATATAATTATTAAGAAAGTAAAGAAAATGATGTAGAAAATTAAAAATTAATATAAATTTTATGAACAGTTTATAAATGGAAAAAAGTAAATTATTTACTAAAATATAAGTTATTAAAACAGGCCAAAAAATATTTAAAATTAATATTGCAGTTTAAGTTAGTTTATTGTCTTAATTTATTAGTTTCGCTGATGTAATGTGTCAAAACAAAATAAAATGTTTATTTGTTATTTCTTTATTTACTATAAACAAATATATTAAATTTTCATAATCAATAACGTAAAATAAGTTTAAATCTTGATGTTTTAATAAAGAATATTTCAGATCCTTATAATCCGGTAAAGTAATGTAAGTTGAATAAAATATAGAAAAAAAACAAAATAATTTTTTATGAAAACAAATAGAGACAAAAAATAACACAAAAATATTTTATTAAAAATATTATTTAATTAAAAATTATGAGTTTTGTCATTTTACAGGTTCTATTTAAAGATTTATTCATAATATATATGTACTTAATATATTTTAAAAGAGACTTTCTCTTATTATTTCTCTAATACTCTCTTTCATACAAATCTTTTTATTTATCTCTCTCTCTCTAATACTCTCTCTCTCTCTCATAACACTCTATCTATCTTTCTCTCTTATACTTTCTCTCTTCATATCTCACATGTTATGTGCTATATTGGACAGAAAATGGTCTTTTATTATGTGTGTAATACTGTACTGCAGAAAAACACATTCTTCAAAGTATTGGGTTTTTAAAGTTTTTCCAATTTAAACTCTCAAACCCCCTCTAAATAAAAAGCTAAAATTTTTTCTCTGTCTTTGTTAAAAAACTGTCAGAAATATGGATTTGGTATTTTTCGTCTGTCTGTCTGTGTCTATGATAGGAGGCTTTATCTCTAAAAAAATTAATGAAATAGGAGGCTTTTTTAGTTAAAAATTGTCAAAATTGGGAGGCTTTTTTTTATTGTCAGGGCCATTGTATAATTTTTTGTTAGTGGTAATGCCATTTTATACATAGAAAATTTAGTAAAACCTGCAAATGCCACTTTTTGATATTGTTTAGTGTAATAACCAGTCTATAACCTAATTTACATTTTAATAGAATATAATACTATTTTGAAATTAAAGATACAAATTAAAATTTGATTTTTAGATATAGTTAAGTCAGTGAACGTAGTGACCAAGCAAAAAAAATAAATACTTATTAAGTTAATATCCATTTATCAAACAAAAATCTAAATACAAAGTCAGATATTATGACCTTTTTTGTTTCGGTCTTGTTTTATTATTTTTACTGTGTCTCTGAAATCATGAGCTAAAACTTTTTTATAATAATGGGAATTGTCTTAGATAATAATAAAAGCACTTTTATATCAGAAAAGCAATTCTGAAAAAAACGGAATAATGATACATTTGTCGGTTCTATTGTTTAAACCCGTTCAAATGCGTAATGGTGCCACTTATAAATGTTTTACGGTATTTTTAACTTGACATATAAATATGTTAAAGCAGACAAACGTCCAAATTACATATAAAAATTTAAATACGAAGTCAGTTATTATTATCGTTTCGGATTTCTTTCATTATAATTTTATCCGAATCTACCGTAATTTTAATGCACATATTTATTCAACTTTAATTCTATATATAAAAGATAAACATTAAATAAATTTTATAGTTTTTTGGTGATTGTATTGCGTTTATTTATCGCTACATAACAACAGATAGCAATGCTTTAGACTCGAATATTTTTGATTTACAAACACATCAGCAATCGTTTTTATGCAAAAAATTAGATGCGAATACCATAACTTGTATATATTCATTTTGCCAGTAAACAATACTATAAACGCAAATAATAGAACCGCTATCCAACGAATAACATAATGAAGAATATAAAGAAATAACTTGAAATAAAAATTACTCGCTATGGACAAAGTAAAGTTGGTTATCAGATTTTACCAGAATCGGACATGTCCATACAAATTGACCAATTGCTTTATTATGCAGTAGTATTCTTCGTGAGTGCTCTTATCCGAAAATAATTCAATTGAATACTACCATTTTTACTTAATTATTTCAACTCACATTTGTTCTGATGCTTCTTCCTCCACGTAATGACAAACAACAAAATTCTGGAAAATTTTATTTCAAAGAAATACAAAGTGACTAAAAATGTAGATAAAAAATAATTAGAGAAAAAGCTATTGATCGAACACAATTAATCATTTTGAATAGATTTATTGGTTTTAAAGACAAAAACTGCATTTTTATATTTAAGTATGATTAATTACGGTTGTAAAAATATAAAAATATAGATAAATGGAGGCTAAATCAGGGACCGTTTCTAATAGTTTTATAATTTTTAACATCAATGAGATAAATGGACTTAGTTTCATGAGTAAAAAAAATAAGAAAAAAGAATAATCAATGGAATAAAAAATAAATTGTTGGTCTGAAAAAGGTTCATAATTTCATATTTTTCTATAATTTATTCTATTGATAAAATCAATTCACTAAAAATTTTCATTTTAAAAGAGGTATGTATTTAAACTTTTAATTTGTTAATTTTTGTTAATTTAGTTAATTCTTTTGTATCACAAGGACTTTTCAGACTATTATATTATAACTTGTATGTGATAAAGTATTATGATATATCTTGGAATTGGCAAATTCCATTGATTATAGATGGCTTTGCAGATACAAATGGAATTATAAACAACTTAGTTCGTTAAATTCATAAGCTCGCACTCCCTATATAAAGTGAACAAAAATCTTAAAAAGTTGTTCCCTCTTTGAAAAACAATTAAATATCAAAATTAACACACGTCTACTCGATTACCAATAATATGCTTTTAAGTTTTCAGCAAAATTATAATAATAAGTAATATAGTACTTTACAGTTTATTGTTTGCTATTAAAATTTTAAATTGTTTTTTACTTTTTATTTTTTTGATTTGTTTATTTTTATAATTGTTAAAACAATACACTTAAAAGTTTATGAACTGTTAAATAAAACAATTTAAGTTATATTTTATATATTAAATTAAAACGTATTATTAAGCAATTATAAAACAAATTTTATAATACATTCTAAATAATAAACTAAATTATTTAGTCTAGTAATAATTTATAAACTATGATTAATTAAATAATTTGATTTTAATCTTTCTATTCTTATATTATCTCTATCAATTAAAATCAATAATTGTATTGTGTTAAAATAATTATCTAAAACATTTATAAATCTTCTTGATGTATTAAAATAATACTTATTAAAAAATTTGTTCATTTATAGTTCTAATCGATATTTAAATAACATATACTTTTACCACTGTTTTACGAATAATAAAATATTTAATTTATTATTTTAAAGTCTTATCAACAATGATTTATTATTCTCTTTGCCACATTCTGATGTAATCACTTAAGTATTTTATCTATTTTTTGCTATATTTATAAAAGATATCTTTATTCATTGAGAAATTTTTCTCATATGTGGTTAAGACAAACCATTTTTGGTGACAATAATGAGAAAAATCTTTTATTTTCTTTTGGAAATTCTGTTTAAATTAAATCTTATGTCAATTTAGTGCAAAAACTATTTTAAATTTAATTTAATTCATACATTTTTCAATTGCTAACAATAGAAAAATTGATTTTCCACGCAAATTAATGGAATATTTAATTAACAAAAAAATTCAATGAACTGGTATTAATTTTTTAAAAATTTTATTTTGGTTTTATTAAATCTTGCGCTATAATATTCTGAATTAAAATCATATTTTTAATATTTTCTTTTTTTGATTTTTTTTATAAATAAACTGAATGCAAATTTTAAATATTAAAATAGTTAAATCGATCGCGAGGCATATATATCATGACATATTTGGACCAAGTGTTGCAGTGTGCTTTCAATAGTGATGTTTACTTCTACTTTTTCTTTGGATTGTATTTTACTTCTGTCATTGAAAGCGATATCAATTTTAATTTTCTTTTACTTTTGCTTTAAGTAAATGTAAAATTGATTATCGCTATTTTACTTTTACTTTTTAATTTCGCTTTTTATGTTATTTTTCAATATTTTAATTTACTTTTACTTATATCCTTTATTTTAAATTTTGCTTTTTCTTCTTTACATTTTATTTAAATTCGATTGTATTTGGCTTTTCTTTTCGAATAATATATAAATTCAATTGTATTTTACTTTCGCTTAATCGAAAGTAAAATTAAAAATATTTTTTGCTTTTTATTTTACTTAAAAAGGCGAAACAACACTGCTGTAAACCAATTACTTCCTCTTTGTATTAAATGACTTTGTGTGTATTTTGCTTATTCTTGACTAACAATAATTTTCATATCACAAGTTATTTCATTTTTTGCATTTCAATAATTAGTTATTATTTAATAGAAAGAAAATTTTTTTTATATTAAACTGTGATCTCACACTGTGGTCAGGATCACCACTTTGACCTTATTACTATTTGTAGTTTATAACCTAATCGCACAAAAATTCTAAAGTTTCATTTTATAAAGTATTTCAAAAAAGTAATGAAATAACAGACATAACATAATTATGAAGTAAGTTAAAATATGAATGTATTGAAACAAAAATTGTCTAATTTATAAGATTGCAATTAAATTATAAACTAACTAAGTTTTTTCCAAGTTTTATATAATGAACTTTTGTTATAAAATTAAAGAAAAATTAATAAAATCTTTACAGTTTAATTTAAATTAACGCATTAAATATTTCAATTTTAATTACAAAATATTAGTGTATTCAATGAGTACTGAATAGTTTTGTATCGTAAGTAAATTTTATATTTTGATTTAATTTTAATTTTGACTTTCTGAAATTTTTTATTTTAAATGAATTTTGTTGTATTTTAAATTTATTTTAATTAAAATAAAAATTAAAATACTGTATATTTTACACAATTTTATTTAAGATTTGATTTTGCGTAAAAAATTTTATTTTAAATAAATTTTGATTTTGATTTTCTGTAAAATTTTTATTTTAAATAAATTTTGATTTTTATTTCCTTTAATATTTTTATATTGATTTTATTTTGATGAATTTATCAAAGTTAAAATTAAAAAAAAATAAAAAACAACACTAGTACTGAACAGTTCAGTTTATTTTATTCATTTTAAATTAAATTAAAATATTTTAACATTCTGGAGTTTTGGGTTTGAATGCTTTTGAAGTATTCATAATATTATTTAAGGCGGAGATAGAATCTTAGAAATCGACCTCAGTTTTACATTTGAACTTAAAGTGAGAACGCTATACATAGGGATGGACATGTCAAATCAAATAGATCATTGATTTTATAGAAAAAAAGTGAGCTTAAAATTAGTGTTTGTTTACTTCTACATTTTAAATTTACTTTTCTTTTACTTTTTCTTCTGATTAAAATTTAATTTAGTAAAATAAAAAGTAAAAATTTTTTGTTGATTTTTTTTACTTGTAAAAAAGTAAAACAAAACTAGTATTATATTAATTTCGATTGTATTTTACTTTCGCTAAATCGAAAAAAGCGAAACAACAATACTAAAATACAATTATTTATCTGACTTCGATAGAAAATTGTCATATATATGGAATTGGGATTGTTCGTAAGTCTGTGGACACGCTCTTGTAGGAGGCTTTTTTTCGAAAAAATGTCAAAATAGGCTTTTTAGGCGAAAAAATTTAAAAATAGGAGGCTTTTATGTAGAAAAAAAGGTCAAAATATGAGGCCTATAAGGCGAATAGATGTCAAAATAGGAGGCTCAAATAGATTTAAAAAATTAATAGCCACTTTTGTAGGGGAAAGCGGAATAATGCCACTTTTGTACGAGAAAACGGAACAATGCCACTTTTGTATGGGAAAGCGGAATAATGCCTCTTTTTCTGTGTAATAGCGGAATAATGCAACTTTTGGAAATTTAATATAATATAACTTTTAGAAAACGGAATAATGCCACTTTTGAAAAATAAATAATTCCACTTTTAGAAAACGGAATAATGCACTATAAAAAGGGTTATGGTCTTTTTAACTTGTGACAAATGTAAGATAAAAAATTAAAATAGATTATTATAGGAGAGAGCGAACGTAGTGAGCATTGTGATCAAAACATCATAATTAATGAAATAACATCCATATAACTAAAATATGAATACGAAGACAGATATTATAACAGTTACGATCTTGTTTGAATTTGGTTTCATTAAAATAATAGAAATTATAAATTAATATTTTAATTAGTTTGTTAGATTAAAATCATTTATTAGAAAGTAGAAAGTAGAATCTAATCGAAATTAAAATACAGAAGAAAATAAGAACAATACAATCTTAGAGAACTCACTTTTATTGTTAGTATTATGATAAAAGACTTTTAATAATTGTGACTTTAGCGTATAGTTAGTCAGTTATTTTATTAAAGTGATAACTAATGACTATTATGTTGTCTCATATGTGCTTCAAAGTATTAAGATATAACCACTAATTGGAAGACCTCTTTGTAATTCTAAATAGACCTACCAGTAATTCTACTTGTATTGTTTTTATTAATCACATTTTTTATAAAGTAGTAAAAAGGATAATTTTATGTTAAAATGTTTAAAAAATTTATTTCATAAAAGAATTAGGTAAGTTTTATTCAAAAATAAATCTGATGAATTAAATATTGTAGAGATATTTATCAGGAAAAAAATAAAAAAACAGTTCAAAAATCCATCAAGAAGTTTTTGAAATATGTTGAAAAAACTAACGAGGTAAAAATATATACTTTAGAGTTTAATGGCCAAATTCGTTAAATAAGGTCCTAGAGGCCTGAGATATTTTTTGATGAAATGTTTTTTTTCTATTTTATTACCCCCCCCCCTTTTTTGATTTTTTTACCCCCCTTTTTTTATTTTTTTTAAATTTTTTTTATATTTTTTTATTTTTATCTTGTATAAAGTTCCATAAACATCTCTTTAGAAGGTAAACATATGAAGGAAATCTAAAAATATGATAAAAACATCTATAAACTTCTATTTAGAGGTAAACAGATGAAGAATATTTCGAAATCTGTTATAAAAGGAGTGAAATGTTTAATAAGAGAAAAAGTTAAATTTATATTTTTGTTATGTTTATATAAGTTTTAGTTTATATTTATTTCAGCAATTTAATTTAAATTTAGCACTGTTTTCTGGAGCCTTTTGTGCTAAAGAAAACTTAAAAACAACATATATTTACAACAATAATTATTTTATAATAGTATTTTCTAAATTAAACTTGAATTAAAAATTAAATTAGTTTAAAAAATTAAATTTCAAAACTTCTAGAAAGTTCTAATGAAAACTATTTGTAAATCTTTGGATTAAAAGGATAGAAATCTCATTATTTCTATTTAGGATTTAAATTATAAAATCTTTTTCTATGTTAATTTTTTTTAAGTTTCTATATAATTTAAAAGTAAACTTTAAAGTATAATTATTAGACAACAATAATTTTTTTCAAAAAAACCTCCTTTCTACAGACGGACATGTCAAATCCAATATCTAATTGATATAAAATCAAAGTGATCTAAAAATATTATTCTTTTTAATTGTATTTATATTTCTTCTAATAAATTTAATAGATTTAAATATTTCAAGATTAAAATAAAGGTGTTTTTTGAAATTTAATATTGCTTTCGATAAATAATACAATTTAAACATAACTAATAAAAATAAAATGAAATGTAATCAATTGCTATATTTAAATCTAAAATATTAATTCAAGTAATTCAAACCATTTTTATATAAATGAAAAATTAATAAAATTAGATTAAATTAGATTAAAATTATATTACAGATTATTTTTTCGAAACTAATTTTTCAAAAACATGTTTTTGTTTTGGGTTAAAAATTTACTTTCGCAAAAATAATTTTATTTTCGCATAAAGTTAAAGTAATAAACACATAAATTTAAGATTAAATTAAACTTTAATAAAGCGAAAATAAAGTGTTTAAAAATTTGTAAAAAAATTTACATTAAAATGTTGTGTGCTTTAGTACCCAAAACGCTATACGGTGTTCACTGCTAGCAAACGCCGTTCAGCCGGTGTTTTTAGCGTTCGCGATTTCAGGGCTCGAACTACTGATGCGATCCGATTCTTTGACCACTCGTTTTGAAGGTATTGTCAAACGATTAGGTTTGACGTCGAGATATCGAAAATCGACAGAAGCGTTCAAAAGTTATTCAATAATAACGGAGATTTTGACGCGTTACGTGTCACTGCAAAACTTCTTGTTCACGGAACTGATCCGATGAAAGCCGAATGTTATTAATTAAAACTGTAGTTCTTTTATAGAACTAAACAACGAATTTAATTACAAATTCAAATATAAATTTAGTAGATTTTATTGAGTATTGAAAACTGTGCTACAATTAGTTGCAAATTACACGCGTTTTTATCACACGAATTTAAAGTCGCTTATAGCTACAATCCACTGCTTATTGTCGCAGATTTAGACAACCGCTCATAACCGCAGCTAAACAACTACTAATTAATTAATAGATTAATCAAAATAAAGAAACATAAAAATTTGTAATAGTTTTTTACTAGTGTGCGCAAGTGTTTGATCTCATAGATCACATTAAATTGAGTCAACTGACTCACAAAACAAATATAAAAATATTAGTAATTTTTTTGAGTTATCGCGAAATGGGCTGTTGTTCGCGTAAGAGGCTGTTTCGCGTATAACAAAATATATAAACTTAATTAACACTTTATTAGTGATTCAAACAAATCAATGCTTTAAGATTCAATTAATTTTATATCACATACTATCCTCTGTATATTTTGAGCACAAATGTTGTAATTTAACTTAAAGCGCAATCACAACAAGGTACTATGAATTTTGTTGGGGACCCGTGGGTGTCCGAAAAATCGGTTTCACTTTTACGAGTAAGTAAGTAAGTAAGTAAGTTAAATATTTCAATAACAAACTGTACAGTACAATTATATTAGTTTTTAAACTAATTTTGTTTGGAAAGATATATACTAATGGAATTTAAATGGCTTTCATTTTCGATTAAGTTAAATTTAAAAAGTATACATTTTTATAAACATTAAAGTAATTTATTAACTTAACATATCGAAACATTGTGTTTTATGTATTCAATTTTAAACCAAAATAATTTTACTAAAATACCATTTTTTAGGATAGTAAATTTATTTATAAAATGGTTGATATAGATTAGTGTTGTTTTAAATTTTGTAATTTTGATTTTTTATAGAATTTTGATTTTGTTTAATTTTTAAAATCAAATTTTTAAAAAGTTAAACAAAATTCAATCAAAATGTAATTATATAGTGAAATCAAAATCAAAATAAACTTTAAATCAGAAAAAAAAATTCAAAAATAAAATGAAAATACAATTTAAATGAGAAAAAAAATTCAAAAATCAAAGTCAAAATACAATTTAAATTAAAGAATTTTAAAAATTAATATCAAAATACAATTAAAATAGAAAAATACACTAATATAGATTAATATTTTATCTAGTGTTGTTTTTAATTTTGGATTTTTAATTTTAATTTTGATTTTGATTAATCAAAATTAAAATCAAATCAAAAAGAATTAATTTTTAAAAATCAAATCAAAATTAAATTAAAAAGAAATAAATTTCAAAAATCAAATCAAAAGTAAATCAAAATCAGAAAATTAAAGAAAATTAAAATCTAATTAAAATTAAATTAAAAATTATAAAATAAACAAATTGAAATAATAACCATTGATTAAATAAAAAATTTTTAAAGTTTTAACAAATAAATCTTTTAATTAATATTTTACTGCATGTAAACAAGCATTTACATACTACTCTCATATTGATTAAAATAATATTGTTTTGTTAATTATATAAATTGATAATTAATTGTGCTTTTGATACCTATTAAAATGGTTTACAAATTCTCTTAAAGTGATTATAAAATTTTATGTATTAATAGTATTGATTAGTTTCTAGAATCAATACTTACCTGATTTCTATTAATGAATATCTTAATATCTTATTTTAATGTTAGTGCAGACCTTAATTTAATTTAGTTAAATGTGGGGTTACTGAACTCGAGGTGAGGGGTTTAAATCACTTTCACATTCTTGTTTCATTGCGAAACACGTGTGGAGAGGCAATCAATGAATAAAGGAAAGGAAAGGAGCTGTAGAACGAATTTAGCTAACGTTGAACTTGAGTTTATAAAATGATCTCTGTATGAGTGTCTCTTTTTAAAAAAGTATCAACTAAAAAGGTTGAAAAATCTAAAAAAGAAAATCTGTTACGGAACATAATGTAAAAAAATATAGAAGTAAATAAAATTTTAATTGTTTTTTTAGCACATTTTGATTTTATATCAAGTAGCTATTGGATTTGGGATGTCCGTCAGTCTGGATGTTTTGAAACCTCTGGAAAGGATTCCTTCACAAAACGCTAATCTTATTGCAGATATAGATAAAGATATAATTAATTGGCTACATTTTATTTCAACTAAACGAATTGATTTAAAAACTGATCCCATAAAATTTTGGAGTAGTGAAAAAATTTCAAAGTATTAAAATATATAGCATTAAAAACTCATTTAAAAACTAAACGCTACACTATAAAAATTAAATCTAATTTCATTGATATTTTTCAAGATTAAAATTATATTTACAAAATACTTCGGTGGAGTAAAAGGCTCAGCGCAATTAATTTTTCTCTTTTAAATTTTCTCAATTAATTTCTCAGAAGTTTAAATTTCTTAGAAAATTTTCAAGAAATAAATTCTCATATAATTTCCTGGAAAACTTTTCTGATATTTTTTCTCAGAAATAATTTCTCAAATATATTATTAAAAAATTTCAAAGAAATAATTTCTCAATTTACAGGAAATTTTAAACCTTATTACAAAAGATCATTCAAAGAATTTCTTAAAAATATCTTGAAAATTGCTTGACTAATACACTCATTATAAATCTTACAGAAAAAGTGGAATTATTCTTATTTCCCATACAATAGTGGTATAATTCCGATTTCACATACAAGTGGCATTTTTCCGCTTTTCATACAAAAGTGGCAATATTCCGATTTCTATAAAAATAAGTGGCACTATTCCGTTTGGAAAATCTGTTTATATCTTTATGGAAATCACAATCCGCATTTTAACATTTTTAAGTTTTAGCTAACTTTGATTTTATATCAATGAACTATTGGATTTTATATGTCTGTCTGCGCAGTTGATAGGACGCTTTTTATTAATAAATTGATTTCAAATAGGACGCTTTTTAAGGCAAAAATTAAAACACAATTTTGACATAGCTTAAAAAAAATTTGTAACAATAGTTTTCATTCCAAAAAATCTTTGTTTGAATTTTATTGTTGGCTAAGAAAATTTAGTTAAATATTTTTCTTTAGAATTATTTTTTTTAAAAATGTTTTCTTAAAAATTGCATTCTACAGTCTTTAAAAATTAATAAAATAGCAAATAAATTGATCAGTGAGCCCATTTATATTGTTAATTATAGTTTTAATATTAATTTTGTACAGTGTTTCGTGCAGTGTTTTGTGCAGTGTTTCGTGAAGTGTTTCGTGAAGTGTTTTGTAAAGTGTTTCGTAAAGTGTTTCGTGAAATGTTTCGTGCAGAGTTTCTTACAGTGTTTTGTGCAGTTTTACATGCAATTACGGTTGCCACCCTAAAATTCTTAATAACCGGACATATCCATTTTCCTATTTACATTTTTAAATCAAAAAAACCGGACACACCGTTTTTGTCAATAATTTTTTACATAACCAAACTGCATTTTTTGACAAAAAACTGGATTATCTGGTCAAAAACTGGATTGTCCGGTCAAAAACTGGATTGTCCGGTCAAAAACTGGATTGTCCGGTCAAAAACTGGATTGTCCGGTCAAAAACCGGACAGGTGGAAACCGTACATGCAATATATTGTTAGCTGATTTTGGCTTCGGTAATTATCCTTTTCTTTATTAAAATTAATGAATTCGCTATGATAATTCGAGTAGATTACAAGTTTATATACTATTTAATTAACAACATGGATAACCTAGATTATGTATGATTATGCTTTAACTGATTTAATTCTCTTCTTCGGTTTAGGTAGTCGATTGAATTTCGGTTCTCAGCGAAATTTTTTAAAATTGTCTCGCGTTTTTTTTATAAGTGTGGATCTTTGTTTACCATATATATTGTGTAATATTATAAATTGACTGCTCAATTAATCATCGTTGTTTACAGTACACAAACGATGTGTATGTTTAAAACCTTTTATGTTATAGAAGACTAAAAATTTTCATGCAAAAACTTAAAAACTAACACTTAGAAATAGATTAACAGAGAATATATTTAAATTTTGTTTTACAAACAAATAATTTCAGAATAAATAAAAAATTCCTTAAAATTTTTAAATAAATATTATTTATACAAATAAGATTGGAAGAGATTTGTCCCAAATTAAATATTTTTATCTTTTGTTATAAGTATTATGATTGTATTTTTAGTTTTAATTCTCTTTAGTTTTTTAAGAAAATCTATATGTTTATATGTTTTTTATTTAAAAATATTTCTCATACAAATTAAGCAAATTTTAATTAAAATATATATGATCATATCTAAAATAATAGTTAAAAAAATTAAAAATTAATTTAAGAACTTAGCAAGCAAGCGAACAGCACTAATTAATACATTATATAATTAATCCATTTATAATTGACAAATTATTAATAAGAAATCAGTATAGAACTTGAGCATACTATAACTTGTTTACTATAAATACTAGATATAGTTATATGCATAAAAGTGGACAAATAGTCATTTTTGATTCTTTTTATCCCTGAGTTATAAAAGCTAAGATTTTGATTATTACAAATATAAAAACAAAAATTGGAGTTTAGAAAGATTTAATTAATCAAAATTAATTTTTGTTTTATTTTATATGAAAAAACAATTATTATAACATTTAGTAAAAAATTGAAATAAAAATTGAAATGTAAATAGATTTGAAATATATTTCACATAATTATAATATTAATTTCACAATAATTGAAATACAAATTTAAAATGTATTTAGTAAGAAGTAAATTAACTATATAATTATAATATTAATTTTAATACAACTTAATTTTCGGTTTGATAAAAGTACATATATGCTTAATTATAAATATATAATTTAATGCTTAAATCTTCTAAAAACAATTACTTTCTATCTTAAAACTATTGTTGTTTCAATAGTAATTTTTTATTTAAATTAAATTACGATTATGATGCAATTGTTTCTTTTAATAAATTTATTAAAATATAATTTATATAATGGCTCTGCCAATAAGAGAAAATAAAAAAAGACATTGCCACTAAGAGAAAATATATTATGACCCAATTAATAAGAAAATACTTTTATAAATTTTAATGAATACATTATATACAACAACCTATAACAGGACTTCCAGTAAATATAACATCATTTCACTGAATTTAGACGATAATACGAGTTTTATATCATATATAAATTATAATCATTGATTCATATTATATCCTACTTTTTAAAAATCAATATTCATAAAAGCTTCCAATATATATTACGCAAATTACAAAATAAAAATCAATAATTGATTAAACTGTAATTTATATATTTTTTATATTAATTAAATTTTTTTTAAATTGTGCTATTTTTAATCGGTTGTGCTAATTTAAAATATAGTTATTAATTGGCTAACATAGTAACCAAGTAACCAATTATTATGGAAGTAATTATTAAGGAAGAAATTTATGACGGAAATTATAATGTATGTAATTTTATAACCTAAGACCCTTTTCGGCTTCAGTACTATTTAAATTGTATATTGATTTTGAATTTGATTAATCAAAATTAAAATTCGATACAAAATCAAAATTAAAATCAAAAATACAAAATCAAAAACAACACAAGTTTAAGACATTTAAATTTTATTAAAAACATTTAATTTACAGTTCAACTTAGAGTTTCAAAATGGGGCTTATTTGTAATGGTAGGGCGTGTTACTAAGTTTAAAGCAAAACGAAAGCGAGGGAGTGGGATTAACATGGAAAACATAAAAATGGTTTTTTCCCGAAAAGTCCCTCAAATCTTTTTATTCACATAACAAACATATTTTAAAAAATAATTCTACTATTTTCAAAATACCATATAAATTTTTGTAATATTTTAAAATTATTCTACTTAAAAAACAATTAATGCTTTAATGCATATAACATGTAAGATGCACATAAAATTTATTTCAATTTCACTGTTAAAATTTGTATTTTTACATAGATGATTAATAAGAATTCCGAAGGGGAGTGATTTAATTTTTAGCTCTAGTGAACAAATTCACATGTAATGATAATGTTATCTGCGGTTAAGATTTGGAGTAAAATTATGAGTATTTTTAACTTCTAGTTCACTTGCCAACATAAAAAATAATTAAAACTTGTTCTAATTTAATTAAAAACTTATTTATTATAAAAAGGATAAAAAAATTAAAATCAAATAAGAAATGATCAAGTGAACGAAGTGAGTAAGCCGTATAATATTACCGTATCTTTTTATTTATTAAGCAATCATTACTGAATTATCTGTAACTAAATTAGTTATTTATTATTAGTTATATATATATATATTAATTGAATTTTAAAGAAATTGTAACGATTTTAATAAAATTTTAATTGGCTACAAATAAAAGCTTAAATCAAAAACAAAAATGAAATCTAATGTTTTTTTTAAATTTTTATTCAACGAGCAGTTAAATCGTTACAGTCTCCAATTACACACAGCAAAAGAACTCTTATTTATACTTTATAATGCTCATAACGAATTCAGATGTCGACATATCCCGTCATTCATTCTTTACATAAGTTTCATTTATAATTTCACAATAATATTAGTTTCATAGTTAATAACAAATACCTTTAAAATATCTATAATATTTAAAAATGATTGTGATTTTAAAAATGAACAGTTATATATATGGTTAAATAAAAGTACGAATATTAATTTATTAATAATTATTAATTTTTTACTTATGGTATTATATCAGAGGAACGATACAAAAAGTTAAACATAAAGTACAAAAGCATTTTGACACCATATCAATTGGATTCTATTTCGTCTGAGAACTGTTTGATTTGATTAAAGATTTGGATCCAACATTGGAATCAAATAACTCGACCAATATTCTTATATTTTACACTATAACAGTATATATTTTTCTTAATATAAAATTCGCACCGTTTAAAATTCAGTCCTTAAGTTCTCCATTTACAGTCATCATATATTGATTCTTCTTTTACTGTTATTATCAATATTAATCCTAATGTCTTGGTACATTGTAAATTCGCTACCAATTTAACTAGAAATGCATAGTTAACATCTATTATTACTTCATCGTTATATCAAATTTCCGTTCTATGGATAGTTTTTATTATATAATAACATAAATAAGTTATTTTGTTTTAATTCGCTTTATTTTTCTAAAAACTATATTATGGTATTCATAATTCAATTAATTCTTATATAAAAAAATTTAACATTAATGTATGATTTTAATTAGATAAAAAATTTCATATTAAAGGGAAAATTAAAAGAAAAATCTACAAGATAATCGTCATTTTATGAAATACTTTCAGAAAACATTTTGTTTTTGCAAAATAAATATATATTTATTGACTGAAAACAATTAGTTTTGCATGAATTTTTAAAATTAATTTAAAAGATGTTGTAAATAATTTTGTGCATTATTTTATATAAAAATTTTATATCACATTTAACAATCATATTTAAAAATAGTGTTGTTTCGATTTCATGTAGTGTTGTATTACTTGCACTTTTTTAATTTTTCTTTTCTTTTTCTTTTTCTTGCAGTATAATTTTCTATTTTACTTGTATTTTACTTTTTCTTATTATAATAATTTTAATATTACTTGTATTTTACTTTTTCTTTAGTGCAAATTT
>JAQIVF010000752.1:0-18411 GCA_034698365.1 Steganacarus magnus
AATGTAAATAAATGTAAAACTAAATAAAGTAAATAATGTAATGTTTTATTTACATTTAATATTTTAATATTTGCATACATTTAATTAATACAAGAACAAAATTCACTGAAACAGCGCTATACTTGGAAATCATACTTAGAATACTCATATCATTACTATTCTAATAATAAGAAAAATGAAGGGATTCGCAGAAAATTATAATTTAATTGAAAGAATGACAACGAAATATAAAGTAGAAGTTCTAAATGCGTCCCTTTGGATACGGGAGGAGTGGGATTAATGTAAAAACAAGCGGGATGGGAGGGAATGGGAATAACATGGAAAACTGCGGTATGTTAGGGATTCCCGCAAATTTTTTTAATCCCGCATAAGAATCAAATTTTAAAAAATTGACTTAAATCAATTGAGATTTCATGCCACTTTAAATTTTTCGAAAGTTATTAAAAATTTCCCTTTTAAATTAACAAATAATGCTTCAATACCGATAACATTATAAGTTGTACAAGGATTTTATTTCTTTTTTCTAATATTTTTATTTTATTCTTTATAGTTTCAACCTTAAATTTTGTATGTTAAGATAGTATTTTGCGGGAATTGTGGACGGGAGTGGTGGGAAAGGCAATAATAGCTATGCGGGACGGGACCCACCGGAATTGATTATTTTACCTGCGGGAGGGAATGTGAATGAAAATATCAGAATTTTTGAACCTCTATTATAAAGCCCTTATGAGAAAATTCCTTATATTGATATAAATTATATTATTTAAAAATAGTTCGAATTATTGAATTAAATGTTAAAATTAATAACAATTAAGTTATAGTGATATCATACAGTTATCATACAATATATACATTTGTTTTATTTCTAATTATGGTATTTATATTATGTTATCTTTGGAACATCTGATATAATTCAAAGAAAAAGTCGTTTATTTTCTGATTAATTTTCTCTTTAATAAAGGATATATAAACGGAATAAATGGAATAAAAACATTTACTAACAGTAAAAGTATACCAACATTGTATACCAATTCAACGAATTAAAACATAACGTGACATTATGTTTGTCATACCGATAATGAAATTATAATAAATAATAATTATTTGTGTGCATAACAGACAATGATTATAACAAATAAATTTATGAAATTGTTAATTATATTTTATTTTCTATCATCAAATATAATTTCTATAACACAGTGCAAATACATATTGCAATGGACTGAAACTTTCACGAATAACACAGTTGATAACAATTTTTGGAAACAAAGAAAAAAGGAATACAGTAAGTTTCAAGAATGTTGACACAGATATATTTTGTTGATTTGATTGCGCAAATTATTATTGTTTTTTTTTGTAATAATAAAAACTTCTAAGCTGTAGATAATTGTTAAGGAAATCTTTGCTATAAATATTTTATAAAATTATTTCTCGTGTTGTTTGAAAAGATGGACTAAATCGATAGGAAATTTTTTTTAGCTCACTTCATATAGATGAAGGAGAGCTTATGGATTTGACAATGTCTGTCTGTCTGTCTGTCCGTCCGTATGTCCGCACTCTTCTTGAGTCCAAGAAGTCTGCCACTTACAAGCTATATCTTAATAATTTGTAACTTACATGAAACAACTTAATAGTCTGATTAATTATCACATTATAAAATTTACTATGAGTAACAACGCTCTAAAACAGTGGTTCCCAAACTTTTTTGGATCGCGACCCAATCTCTTTATAAAAAATTTTTCGCGACCCAACATTAAATTATTTTATCTGAAACTTATCAGATAAATTTTTTAGAGAATGTTCTAACATAAACTGTTTTTCAACATAAATTATTTATCAGCAAATGTATATGAAATAATCTTAAATTTTACATAATTGATAGAAAATTATCATTGGCGACCCAAGATTAATGTAAATTCTGTTCAAACCTGCGACCCAAATTTTTTTTATAACGACCCTATTTTGGGTCGCGACCCATAGTTTGAGAACCTCTGCTCTAATGTGTATTTTTATTTAAGTGACTTAATTAAATATTATATAACAGCTAAAGAGAACGTGTTTTTTATTCCCTCCCTCTCTAACACAAACAAACAAACAAACACACAGACATACTGTACGTAATTCTCGTCACACTACACATACACATAATTCTCGTTTAAATTGCTGTATCAAAACTTTATACTAACGCTTTAATAATTGCACTCTATTTCTCTCTCTCTCTCTCCCTAAATATTTAGTGCGTCCTTCACTTTCTCACTCTCACTCCCTTAACATATCCCTCTGCCCCTAACATCTATTGACATTACGAATAGAAAAAAATTAATTTATTTTAATAATGAATAAATTTCAATTTAGAGTGAATAATTAATTTTCTTACAAAATAAATTTAAACTATAATTCTTATTAATTAATATTAGTTTTTTATTTAAATGTTCATTATTACTATATTTATTTTTCATAGTTAATATTTTTCAGGTTTACTTGTATTTGTCTGTGAACATGTGTTGCAGTGTTGACGATGGCTGCGTTTTAGGACATAACCCAACTATTAAATATTAATAAATAATTTTTTGGTAATATGTATATATATTGCCTTTAGATTGATATCGATGCAAACAATCGATATGGTGTCAGTGTTTAACCTCAATACCCAAAATATACTGTTCAACAAACGAAAGGAAAGTTTTTGCTGCGTTTGCGCAACACATAACTCATATACAGTACACCTCATTTTTTCTGATGTAATGCAATGTTTTTATTATTTTATCACATTTTTGTTTATTTTGGTTAATATTGTCAAAATAAGTGTGTCTAAATTCTAAGTATCACGCTCTGATGTATTTCAGTTTAAGTGCTTGTATTGTAAAGGATTAAAAAGGATAAGCAGTTCTATCAAACTCTTTATGTTAATAGTGTTTGAATTCGAAATCTGTTTACATGGAAGTGGAAATCATTTGACCTACAAATAATCCACATTTAAATCCTACTTAAAACCATTGTGTTTAGGAAATGGAAAGTTTTTGACTTCCATTTCATTTAACTAGTTTAAACACTAACAAAACAAATAGAAGAAACTTATTTTATATGTTAAAATTTTGTTGGACTTTTTCATATATACAGATATATAAAATTTTCTAAACCGTGATACTTAGAATTTAGACACACTTTATAATATAGGGAGTGGCAAAATCTTGGCTCGACATACAGTATAACATATTTCACTATTCTGTCTAGTTTTTTACATATTTTCAGATAACATCTCTAACATCATACGATCAAACTAAACAGTTATTTAATAAATAATAAATCAATCAATGCAACACTTATTAACAATTATTTTTATTAGTTTTTGATTACTTTAATTATTTGAAATTTTAAAATTGTAATAATAAGATACAAAATGTTTTAATAAAATTGATAAAAACAAATTTACAATTTAATTATTATTTGAGATTTCGATTATATTCTAAACTTATTATTATAACATACATTAATTGAAAATATACATCTTATAATTTTTGACGTGAGATTCACCACTAATCAATAATTAGGCGAATTAAAAGTTTAGACCAATTGAATGCAATATAAATGAATTACGAAAATATCAAATCAATAATTAAGCTTCAATTAATTTACAAAAATATAAAATAGTCAACACATTAATAGAGCTTATTATTCAATTAATATTTAGTTAATATTGCATTCAATAATCTAATTTATTAATGTTTTAATGTTTAATATGAATAATATCAATACTATTAATACTGGGATAATGACATAATGACAAAAAATCAGATTATTTATATTTGTTTGTTGTAATACATGAAAAATTTCAAATGTGGCTTTTATTATAAAAATATATATATATATAATATACCAATACATTAGCTATTAGTTACGAATATGTTAATAAAATAATACTAACAATTAAGTACACTTTATGTTGAACTTTTAAATTCGTTAAAAATATTTTCCTGCGACGTCTGGAAAGCTATTTGGACGGCTATTGTTAATAACATTAATTCGTTTTAATAACATTATTGAAGTATAATTGTAAAAAAAATGGCAAATAACTTGTATAATTGATTTTAAGGCATTCTAATTTTGATATTCTTTTAAAACATAAATTTATGAAATATAAATTTTAAGTCAAATCTCGATTGAAAATGTTTTAAAATATAATTATTGTACTAAATTGTCAACATTAACCGTATATTTAATAATAGATTAAATATTTGAAAATTTTAAAACATTAAAACTATACAATAAACAAATGGCATCAAACATTATAAATTCTATGAAAAATGCCTGGCGTTCGATTTTTTTGCAAAATTTTAAAAGTATAGCCATATATACATTTACAAATAAAATTAAAGAATTTATAAATTTTGAAATTATTATAAATACTTTTAAAAATAGTTTTGCCTAAAAAAATATAAAAAGCTGCTTGAAATTTTTAAAGGAAATTTTCCAAAACAATTAAATTTAAAAAAATTATTTTTGTATAGTTCTTTGATTAGAAATTAGGATTTAAAAAATTGTCAATATATATGGCTAATTGAGAGATAGTTTCACTTCAATATAATGGTAAATGAGTTGCATATTCTCGTTACACATAAAATGTGTATAAATTAAAAATAAGTTAAAATTGTGACATTATTAACTAATTATAAATTCAGATCTAAATCAAATATTATTGACTAAATTCCAGATTCGGCGATTCCTTCGTCATCTGAAAAACAAATTTATGAGTGATTAATATATACACTGTGTTAAATAATCTGTACGAACAAATATAATAAAACATAGAATTCACAACATAATTAGATTTAAGTAAAAATTTAAATTATTTAATATATATGTAGATACCTTCGTTACCGGTTATAAGACCGGTGGTGACCGATAATGACCGCTGTTTTAAAATATATATACCGGTTAAGTTAACATTAATACCGTTAATTACTGGATTGGTTTCTATTTTATACTTTAATAGCACGTGTAGTGACATTCTTTACTTGTTATATGGCCGGTAGCGACCGATATACACGATTCAAAACGTCCAAAATAATTAAAGAAATTTACTTGACTTTTTATTTTAATGAAGATATGTATTTTATTCTAAATGTAATTTATGACTTAAATATTGAAGTTTTTGAAAAAAAATATATTTAACAGGTTAAATTGACTTATTTGACCGCCGATTTTATATAATTTTTATTGGTAATGTTAACTTAACCGGTCTTGACCGCCAATTTAAAAATTTTTATCGTGACCGGTAACGAAGGACTCTCTATATATGTCTAATAATTATTCCTAATTTTATTAAGCTTTAAATATCGGGAATTTATAAAATTTCATTTGAAGAGTATTAACTTTATTTATTATTGTGCTAATGTTTAAATTTAAAACAGGAGGCAGTATGTACTGTATATAATACCCGGTAAGTGCCTCATAAAAAATATAAAAAGTTGACCATATTTTAATTTACTCAATTTATTAGTCGATCTAATATTTGAAAAGGATGTGCTAATTGTGTTTTTTATGGTCAAATGGCATCAAATATTTTTCATACAATTTATTATTTCTTATTTTCAACGATAAAATTAATACTAAATATCGTGTAATAATACTTAATATATTGCTTGACTTACATTTTAGGCATAAAGGAAACAAAAATTTGTTCCGTATTCTTTAATTGAATATTTTTTCATTATATTTCGCTTTCGCTTTAATCACTTAAGTGTTAGGTCTTATTACTGCAAATTTATAGTTATCGTTGAATTGTCTCCGCTTCCAACAAAAACGAAACGGCATTAAAAGGTAAAAATAATATAATTTAAAAATCTTAATATAACATCAATCAAAAACATGACTGAATACATATATTTATTTTAGATGATAATATCGATGCATAGAATATGCAATTATAAATTTAAAAATGCATTCAAAATGCAACGTATATATGTAAATATATTCTGCCAAAATATGCAAAATTCAATTATTAGTTTATTTGTTATTAAATGTTTAATTGACTACATTAGAGCGAAGATCACCGAGTTATGAAGAAATAATGCAAAAATTTAAGGATAACTAACTCAAAGCGAAATAAATATTTATACCAAAGATAAGCAAAAAAAACACAATCAAATATGGTTGCATCACAGCTCTAATAATTCTTCAAAAACACAATTAGTTTTAGATTCTGTTATTTCTTTAAATTTGATTCATCACAAATCAAATAACAAACTCATACAAATAAAGCTGAATCAAAACAAATGTTTTGGGACACAAATACGTTAAATAAAACATCGCTTTCAAAAATTAACAACAAAATTAATTGGTTTCAAATTCATCAAGAGTTCAAACTTATCAAAAATTTTATCTAACGTTAAAAGTTTAAAAATAGTTGCAAAACTTTAAAATAAATAAAAAAATTATTTACCTTCAAACCCTTGATTGTCATGCATCTCAAGTCGAGGAGAATCTATTAAATCTTCTTTTCCTTCCAATACGCAAAGAAGACATTCGTGTATACAAATATATTGTTGCTGTGAAAATGAAATAATTATTTTAAAAATGTTAAGATTTGAAATTAAATAAAACACAAGAGAAACAATAAATAAAGTATTACTTCATTCTGAACCATCCAAACTCTCTCTTTTCGCATCTCATAAACAATTCCAAATATGTCTACGGTATCAAACTTGTGTATTCGTTGCAATATACGATCCAAAGCTATAAAAGTTCCGGAACGGCCGACACCAGCCGAACAATGAACAATTATTGGTTTATTGTTGTCTGGAGAACAGCGTTCCCTGAAAGCCCTCACAAACTTAACCAACGTCTTAACGGGCTCTGGAACGCCAAAATCAGGCCATGTTGTGAAATGAAAGTGTCGAACAATTCGTGACTGATCGCCCTTTTAATAAGTAATTTGTCTAAATTAATAACTTTAAATTTGGTGTCACAAATAATATAAAATCTTACTCTCATAACTTTAAACTCAGATATAGTCCAATCGGGATATTGAGATTCGTTGAGTATTGTAACTTGAATATCACCATAAAATACTGGTTGGGTATCGTATGGCCAATAATGATCACACTTTTCTCTTCCCTTTTCAATACATCGCGTAAGCATTACGATTGCTCGCGAATTCTGTTCCCACGCCATTCTCCAAAAATCATCTCTAGTACTATGAAGCGGTCCCTGAGTGACGATGAATTCTCGCGGAGAATTAAATCCTGGAATGTAGTTTGCATTCATATAATCAGAACCATCCTCATCATCAGTTGGTAATAGTTTGACGCGTGAATGATCATATGGAAGAATATTTGTAAATCGATTTTTGGGTCGATTCACTGGAAGATCTGCTGCATTGCATGGCTTATCGCGACCAACATGTTTGAGAAGTTCAAATTCTTCTGAAAAACGAAAATCCGAATCTGCAGACATAATTCGAAAGTGATCACCAAAATCTTTCAATTTGATGGGTCTAGTGGTTATTAATTCACTTTCAGCAATAGAAAGCGTATCCTCTTTTCCAGTTTGATGAATATTACTTGCTTTTTTTGCTCCACTAAATGGCCCTAATTTTCTGTGTTTGAGATATAATACTACAACAGCGAGAAGTAATAAAAGAAACAATGGAAGAAGAACACCGATATACAACGCAGTGTTATCTGGATCCGTAGTAACTGCGTATGAATATACTGTATCTTTAAATTTTTCAGGAGTGGTGAACGCTCTTATTTTAACTTTATAGGTTGAACCTGGTTTTAAAGGTCCATTACAATATTTAGGTCCAACATTTGAATTACAATCATCATTTCCGACAGTAAAATCTTCAGTAATAGTAGAATTAAATGGATAAAACGGTTCGGTGGCTTGATATGGAGGCCACACAGAAAATTCCTGCACACCTCTCCATGAAGGCATATCCAAAATATCTGTATTTATAGAATCATCTTCGGCAACAATGGCAGAGAATGCAATAATGGGACCGTACATATTAGAAAAGTAATTTTTTCTAAATCGGATACGAATAGTCGTAGACGTGTGACTAACTTCTGTTGGGAAAACGTTATCAGCGGGTGCTGGCGGCGCCCAAATGGGCATCACTTCTTCCCACGAGGCTTTATGTCCGGAACCAACTTTAGTGTGCGCCTCAATATGAAACACATACAACTTTCCAGGTATTAAGTTATAAATAGTTCCCTGCGTATCAGTTGGTTCAAATAATTGGTGTTTCATCACTTGATTTCCTTTGATATAATAACTTATTTTATAACCAGTAAGAATTCCATTCATTTCAGTGGCAGGAAGTGACCACTGAAGAGTTATTTCGTTAGGCTTAACATCGACTGATTGAAAGTAAGCCACTTTTCCGGGAACAGATTCAAGAGTCAAAAAGGTTTGACTGATGGGAGAGCTTCTAAGCATTGTCGACGTGCCATATCCTGAAAGTGTGGTCACAACAAATGTGTAATTATTATGCGGTTTTAAGTTTGAATAAAAAATCTTCTCTGAAAAAGAAACATTGACGACAAGCGTTTTGACGAGTGGATCCAAATATTGAACTTCATAGCCGTCTTTATCACCATAAGGCACTTCCCATGATAGCGATATTTCATTATCAGTGACAGCGAGAGCAGAAATCGATCGAATGGGTTCGGGATAGAGTCTCGCCTGTCTTAGTATTGGAATTGAATACGTCTGACCACTCACTGTCCAAATGCTTAAATTATAGAGACGACCAGGAACTAAATTATCAAATATCACTAATCTGTTTGTATCATTATATAGTTTTTCTTGAGGAGCAATATTTGTAGCACTTAATTGAAATCTATATTTATCGAACACAACATTACGCGTTGGAGTTGGAGTGTATTTGATACCAAGAGTTTTAGTTTCGTGTTCGTCTATCACTACATTTATTACCGAATCAATTACAGGCACTAAAAATCAAACAAAATAACAAAATATTTATATTATAAAGACATGTTATTATAACTTACTGGTTCGAGTTTGAACACTAATGCTATCGCTTCGCATATTATTACTGACAACATAAAAACCAAACGAGTATTGTTCGCCCGGTTTTAATGTATCGATTAATACACTCATTAATTCTCCTTCTTTTGTTTCGTTGTAGGCTTGAATTTGTTTTGATTCTGGTTTACTTGAATCTCTAACAGTGTTATAAACAATGTCGTAATAATCAATTCTTCCGTGAGGAACAGACCATTGAAATGTAATATTGTGCGCATCAATAAAATGTTTAACGTCTTGAATGGTATTTGGAGACATAGTTTGCATCACTTCTCTATTGTCTGGACTCTCGGCTTTATTACTAACGGTTGCCACTCTAAAAACATAGCGTTCACCAGCAATCAAGTCTTTAATCTCAACAGCTGTCGAATTGATAACAGTTAATTCACGCCAATATGCTAAACCAACGGCACGATAACGAATTAAATAATGATCAACAAGAGATTCTAATGATGGCGACCAACTCAACATTATTGTCGAATTTGTAAATTTAACAATTTGTAACGCTTCGGGCGGACGAGGAAGTACTACTTGGAAGTAAGAATGAGGATCACTAATCAGACCATAACTGATTGCTGATACAGAGATTTCATAACCAGCTCCAGGATAAAGATCATCCAAAACAAGCCAATTATTTTTAGTTACTAAATCTTTTCTTTCTTTTGTATCATTTCGAGTCCAAACTACTTTATACGAATCTTGTTTACTGGTCACATCCCATTTCCAAGAAACATTTAGAGTGCGCCCAGATATGGGCTCAAGCACACCAATTACGGGAGAAGCGGGTCGTGATGGCTGGTAAACAATAGTATTTTCACTGTAAATAGATTTGGATACAGCGACCACACCAATAGAATAATTACGTCCAGCTAACAGATTGGTCAAATGCACTTCAGTATCTTTCACTACTTCGACAGCTCCGTCAGAATTAAATGCCTCTAATTCGTGATATGTAACCATATAAGAGTCTTGTGTACTCTCATTATTTGCTGTCCACTCTAAATATATATCAGCAGCTTTTCCTGGCCTTGATTTGAGGTCAAGAACAGGTAAAGGTCTAGTGGTGACATTTCCAGTTACGGGCCACGACGCGACATTGCCTGATACTGATTTAACCACTACTTCGTACGTTTTTCCTGGTTCCAAGTCTTCGGAAAATCTTGCAATTCTAGAATCATCTTTTAACACAATTTTTGGCAAAGAATGTCTGACTCCCAACGAAACCTGGTAGCGATCGAATTCGCTTAAAGACTTTGGTGGTCCCCATTGCACGTCAAATGAGTATGATGTGACTGTATTTCTATCGAATGTGATATTAGTTGGCGGTAATGGCACTGTTCTGTATTGAGCTTCGGTTGGGTCACTGATTTGCGATTGACTGACAGTTTGAACAGATATATTATAAGCCCTTCCCGGCACTAATCCGTAAAAAGCTGCTTGCGCTGGACCTGGAGGTTCTGTCTCTTTCTCCACGTAAAGAACAGATTGAGCGGCATCTTCCGGAATGATGCTCACTCTATACTGATCAAAGATGTTCGCGGGATATGGTGGTTGCCATAACACTAATAGTGTGGTCTCATTACGGAACCACACTATAAATCTTCCGGGAGTATTAGGTTTTGTGGTGAAATTAGCTGAAAGAAAAACATTGGATGGCTTTGATTGGTGTATGGATTGTAACTGCACTTCATATGACGCTCCTGGTGTCAGATCCCTAATAGCGACTGGTAAGTGATCGGCAGCTGCAACATCGATGTGACGCACACCAGAATCGTCTTGTTCTGAAAGTGGTACTATTGTTAACTTATAGCTATCAACCCCTCCATCAACGGGTGACTTCCACTCCAATTCAACTGTTTTTCCAGATAACACTTCGATCGATAATTCTCTTGGAGGGTCTGGTGCTGTAATTAATGACAGTTTTGAGTGAGTTATGCATATAATCATTGCTCATTGCCTTAAAGCTATACTTACTATTGTATGTGATTTCTATACAATTAAATACTAAAATAATTATCACTTTTATCATTAACTTCATAATGTATTCATTAAATCACATACATGTTGATAGCAATTAGTTAATTGATGACCATTTGATGATCACTCAATTTTCACATTACAGTTACAGATGTTATGTTTACGTATTAATTGTTGTTGACTTCTATTTTGGTATTTCATAGCACACAACACAACAACACAACGACAACAGCGCACTCTTACTGTCACTATTTTAATGTTTGATTGTGTGCTCATTTAAATAAATGATTTGGATTTAATATTGCAAACAATAGATATGATTTCAAATTCAGTAAATTTAATGAATAGATGCGGTGATTATTGGTGATGACAAGCGTTGCTCTGCTTTACGCCATAACATCATTAATGACAACTGCAACTACAATAACGATTGCGACATCCGATTCGATCACATCGAGTAAACCTTACCATAAACCATATCATCACGTCATTAGTATTCGATCGTCTGCTCAAAAATATTGCGGAAATAATATCGTAAACGTGTTACGATTGCTATGTGACGGCAACTATTTTAGTCCAGTTAAAAGAACTAAACAGAGCGATCAAAGCCATAGTTTCGGTAAATATATATCATTTGTTTTAGTGTTGTCTTTAAGTGAATTTATTACGATTTGTCAGACAAGTCAAATTTAAGGGATGATATCACACCCAAAGCTGTATATACTCCACCAAAACTCATTGATAGTAAGCATTACTTTATTCCGGCGAAAGAAGCGCACAATCTGTTGAATAAACAAAACAAAGACTCAAATGGATTTGTTTTCTTACGAAAACGCAGAGGAATTGTCGAAGAATGCTGCAAAAAGGCGTGCACTCTCAATGAGTTATCTTCATATTGCGATTAACTCTATTATAATTCTAGTTTTAACAACAAATTATTGACTATTTAAATAAGCAATTAAATAAATTGTTTTATTGTTATTTTTTACATTTTTTACTTACTTAAAAACAATAAAATTTTTCTAATTCTTAGTTGTTTTATGTTGAGTTATTATTCATTTTTCTTTTTATGAGAATATATCAGTAATTAGATTTAATAATAAGCTTATAATAAAATAATCTATTAATCTGTAATGATAGTGATCACTACCGTGTGATACTGAGTGCTACGTATTTTAATTATAAAACTTTCAATAAGTTATATCATAGTTCGGTAAATATCATTTTTTATTTTCAACATATTTTAGTCTTTACTGAGTAATGCCGAGATAATATATAATGCAAAATATTACATATACGGTAACCCTATTTTTGGCAAACTGTGTTCGTATTTGCTTATTTGTGGGTAACGATAGGCAAAACATTTCTTAGCGTACGGTTTATGGGACTCTATACTGTTTTATACCGTAATATAAAGTATGGCATATCGTTATAGAAGAGAACAAAGAAAATAGTTATTCATAAACAAAATAATAAACAAATTAATAATTGTCTGGCGGTTTGTAAATGTCTGACTGTTGTTTGATAAAGTTAGTGACTGGCACTGGAGCTTTGTTTGTGTGTTATTTTGATTATAATTATGATTATCAAATATTGAATATACCAAATAAAATTAATATATCTTATATTACGACACATTTTATTTAACATCGATATAACATTTTATAATTTTCTTTAAATGCCAATTGCAATAATAACTCAATTTAAACGGAAATTACAACAGAGTAGATTTACATACAATATTTATAAAGTTATACTGTAATGTACTGTACTGTACGTTATGCGTACACTTCATTAATAAGCTTACATCTAATAAATGATACTCTAATGTATTGATTACATGATCGCCTAAATGTTTTAAACTTTTAAATTAAAAAACTGTTAAATTTATCAATTTGAAACATTATTAAATAATAAACTATGTTTTTAGTGCGTGTAAATAATCATTTTGTGTTAAATTTGATTTAACTTAAGCCTAAAATAACTGATATTGCAACTCTTATAATGTAACACAATGTAAAATATTTTATCTTAAATATCATTAATACTCTTAAATTGTATTGATTTTATAATATAATGAATAAAAATGTTAAATAAATGAATAAAAATTAAAAACAGAAAAATCTATAAAAAAATTTACATGTATTTAATAATTAAATGTATGGATTGTTTGTTAACTGCCATCTTGTCTAACATTCAGTGCATGAACATGAACTATGCTTGTGTTCATTTCATGGTAATTCTATTTGATTTTGATATACAGTATATTATACGGTAATAAAAGATTGGAATTAAAATAAAATCTACTTTTGCATCTGAAACATGATTAACCGAAAATTGATGGCTTTAGCAGCAAGTAATTTGTTGCATTCAGTCGAATCATAGAGTGGTATTAATGAAAACTGACTCTCGGTATTTGTTTCGTTGAATTCATGTTTGTAGAGACGAGGATGCAATTTCATGTCACCAAATGGTCCCTATTATGTGATACCTTATTTCATTTAATTTTGACACAAAACTTAATAAACACTGACCTTAAGAACGAGATAATGAATAGCCATGGGAGCAGTGAGTTTGCTTTTAAGAACGATCTGATAACTAAGCTGTCTTTCGCAAGACTGCGTCGGATCTCTTTGATCGTCATTAACTCGCGCTTTAACCACCCATTGAGTGTTGAATGCGGTGAACCTCGATGTCTCGTAATAAAGTTTATGGATATACTCATCTGTTCTGTATGGCTTGAATTGTAAATCATTGAATGTTATTTTTTCAAAAGAAAGCAATTCAAATATGTTCTCGTATAGCTTTTTCTCTTCATTCACTTCTTTTTCAAGAGATAGCAAAACATCCAATACTTCTCCGCCGCTCTTCAATGGATGCAAACATGTTTCGGCGTGTGGTGCTAACAGGTGTAACAAAATTGATTAAACATTTTATTTAATATTTAATCAAAAAAGTAAGTTCATGTTCGTTAATACCAGATTCGTGATAAGGCCCACGCCATGGACAACCAATTCTAGCGAAAGTGCATCTAACGATTCTTTCGTCACAAACTTCATGCTGGTGTTTGTCGAGCAGAGCGCGTGGCAGTTCACTGTTGCAGAAACGACAAAGACCTGGCAGTTCGCAGACCGCCTTCTCTACTGCCAGATTTCTTGAGCACAAATCTTTCGATATAACGCATCTGCAGTTGGGACACGTGGCTGTTTCGTCGCGTATCCTCGAGTCTGCCAACAAATGCGTGAAACATCCAGCACACATTAAATGGCCGTTTGTGCACTGAAATGCCAATTCAATATAAAATGCAACACATTCTTACTTTCTTTATATCTATATATTTAGTATGTATATCTTAGTAATAAAGTGATTCGCAGGTTTTTCTCAATAAAAAATATATTTTATTATTGTTTGATTGACTTCTATACAAATGTAATATAATGTTTTAATCGACATAATTATTTCAAGTCAAATCAATTGCGATTAAAATCGATAGTTATCGCTGTTTATTGAACAAATGTGATATTATAGATAAATAATGGTTTATAATGGTTTTATAACAATATAATTATCATAACAAAACAAAACTTAATTCAATGCTGCAATAGAAACTTGTAAATTGATTAATCATTTCATTTGTTTATATCACTAAATATACGTTTAATTAAACGCTAAAATACACACTAAATAAATAAGTATCGATCACTTACTTGATAGACAGCGAATTTCGGTAAATCAAGGCAAACAGCGCAGCAAAGTATTCCTCCGAGTCTTTGCTCCAGTTTTTCTTTAACTGAATTGTGATCCGATTTGAATTTTTTCTTCGGCGACTCATTGCTGGCATCAGGTTTACTATTGATTGCGTTATACTTCTCGTCGATATTATCACTCATTTCATTGACAATCTCTTCGGTAACATTCATTATATCGGAATCTATATTATTATTGTTAGAACTATTGTTGTTATTATTATTACTACTGCTAATATTCGATTCAATTGCAACCACAGAAGACTCCATTTTTGTTCATTTAATAGCATTAGTTTTAGTGTTGTAACAGTGAATTGTTTATATGCATATAATACTATTAAAGTACAGCTGTTTCTCTCTTTCTCCGTTTCTCTGTGTGTTTGGTGTTTGTGTTGCTCTCAAGCATCACATAAATATCATTTTGCTATCATTTCACAATAATAACGTCCATACGCTTATGTTTAGTTTGTATTAAATGTCAAATATACTACAGAATTTGTATGTAATATCTATAGTACACTATTTGGTATTAAAGTTTTTCTGTTAATGTATGCAATGCGTGCATTACGTATTGCTTTAATATACTTTGAAGAAATAAAATATTCGTAAAATTTCATTTTATTAAACATTGTTATTAGACACTCAGATATTTTGTTAAATACAAAATCCTCTTTTAACAACAAAATTTTTTAAAAAAATTAGTTTTTCAACAAAATTTTCAGAAATGAATTTTATTTACAAAATTTATAAATGAACTAAAACTTAAGCCATCATAAAGCATAATTACCCAGAAAAGTGTTGACCCCTCTTAGAAAATCTCGAAGAAAGTTGACCCAAAATGAAAACCGAGAATTTGATAGATCGTTGTTTAAAGTAACGAGTTTTTTAGACCTTAGCCTAATTTTTGACTAAAATCTGAGAAAATTGTTTTTTAATACAAAATATGTATGTAATAACAAAAATACCAAAATAGTAATAACAATTTGTCTTAATTGTTATATATTTTTTAATTTATTTAAAATCTTGCGAATATTATTTTCTCTTTCTATAATCATTTAGACTTTAATTTAGTTTATCCGTTCCCTCCCTTTATATATCCTATCGAATAATACATGTAAAATATAATTATTTCAGTTATCCATAATGTAGCCCAGAGTCCGATGTTCTGGAAAGGCTCTCTCTTTAATATATTTCAAAACATTGTCTTATGAGTTTTACCATAAAAAACAGAACTTTTTTGGAAATTCAGTACAATATTGGAGTTGCTATTTGTTTCATTCGGATAGTATTCATATAAGTCATAAACAGCATCAGTGATAATATGCACGAAAAAACCGAACCAATATGCATGCATTTATGCACTAAAAAACTCAATTATATGCACGAAAAACACAATGAAAACATTAAAAAACTGTACTTAACACTTATAAATAAGGATGTGAAAAACCGGGAAATACCCACTTTTTATAAAGCCTTTGATTTTCGCAATTTATAGTTTAAATCATAGAATTAACTTAATTTAATAAAAATTAACTAAAAATAATGTTTCCGTTTTTCCCGTTTTTATTGATTTTTTTATAAGTTCCCGATTCTTCCCGTATTATAAAAAACTTGCTATATTATTCCCGATTTTACAGTTATTCGAATTTATAATTTAATTTTGACATTAAAAATTAAATTTTATAACTTTTTTAATTTTTATCTGATATTTATTACTCTTTGGAAGCATTTTAATTGAATTAAATTCTATAATGTTTCATAAAATCTAAATAACTGTATAAAATTACTACAGTATTTAAAAATATTAATTTATAATATTTTTAAATTATGTGAATTTTCACGCAATAAAAGAACAATAAAGTAAAATATTAACCAAAAACCACACATTCATAGAGAGCTCACTTTTTAGTTAAAAGTAATATATTATTCTAATAAACTCAATAAATAAAAATATTTTCGATTCAGTCTTTGGTAATGTCACTCTAGATGATATTCTTAAATTAGTTATTTCGTTTAATGAAAAGTAAGACGCACCGAACAATCGGACACACCAACCAACTGGCTGACTGCGAGCGCATGCTAAAGACATACCCAGGAGTCACTCTATATCGATGGATTGCTTTCACAGACACCGTGGACCAGGTTGGTGGACCCTTCCTCCAGAGCTCGCCACAGAGCAGTCGGACGCACCAATCAACTAGATGACTGTTAGCACATGCTTAAGACATACCCAGGAGTCACTGTATATCGATGGATTGCTTACACAGACACCGTGGACCAAGTTGGTGGACCCTTCCTCCAGAGCTCACGACCGAACAGTTGGACGCAACAACCAAATAGCTGACTGTTAGTGTACGTTTAAGACATACCTTTGAGTCACTGTATTTCAGTGATTTGCTTGCACAGACACCGTGAACGATATAAAAATCATTATTCACAATTTTAACAATATTTTTTTAAAACAAGAGACTTGTTTTAAATTATTAAAAACAAACTGCACTTCTTTGACTCAACAAAAATATTTTTTAGCATTTGTTTTTTAAACAATGTTATTAGATTTTTGTTAAAAAAATCTCAAATATTTCAACTTCAAATCTTAATAATTTAAACTCTTATTTGTTCCTCATAATGTATTCAGTTTCGTGTAAACTTAGTGAATTGTTATCCAAAAATGATGGCTATTTAGTTACAATCACAGATAGTGTGACCAACTGTGCAGGTTTTGCCTGGACAATCCAGGAATATGAAACTTTCGCCAAAAAATAGTGCGATAAAAATGCATTAAAAAGCTTTGTCCAGGTTTTTTCTAGTATATTTTACCTTATGTCCAGAAAACTTTCGAAAAAAGTCCAGGGAATGACTTAAGAGAGATGCCAGACCATTGGATGGGTATAAGTCTATCAAGCAGATAAAGGAAAGTGCTAGCCCAGAGAATCAGTTTGTTTGGATCAAAGTGAGAGTTCTCTCATTTAATATCGATAGATTCTATGATTCCTGCTATGTTTGCTCCAAGAAAAAGAAAGCTTTTCATGCGATTCATGTGGCAAAGTAACTGATTCCGTCGTTAAATTTGTTTCAACCATTTATGTATATGATGAATGCAATACCACGAAAATCAGTTTTTGCAGATTGTATAGAATCTTACACTGAACTTTCGGCAACAGATATCAAGGAAAGTGAAGGCAAATCCAATGGCACTTATTTCGAAACTGAATGAGAAGAATATGCTTTTCGTGTTAAATACAGAACAGCGATATATGCCGAAGATGAGAACCCAGATGTGAAAGCACTCATTATTCAAAGAGCAAAAAGTAATTAAATTTACATAAGTATCTGTATGATTTATATTTATAAACTTTCTTATTAAAATTATTTTATTTTAAACATTGATAAATTCTTTAATTTCTGACATATAACTTTGCGGTCTCATTTAACTTCTTGTGATACACACACATACATTTAGACATATTTAAGTGATCAACTAACACAATTTTTTACAAAAGAATATTTTATTTATTTATTTATTTATAATAATTAATAAATTTATACAGCGAACCATGATGGTTTGTGGTAAGAGAAGTACGATTCATATTGTTTGACTTCCAATGAATAGTTGCGAGAAAATACCAAATCAATT